>CM042261.1:3900658-3930658 GCA_023566225.1 Romanogobio albipinnatus | reverse complement strand
ATTTAAAAAAAAAAATTATTACCCATCTTAGTTTATAATATTAAAAATCTTGAAATTACAGTTTTATTCCATGTTGTTTGAAAAAATTAAAAATGTATTTAATAATTTAATATTTCTTTTTTTGTCTGTTCAGAGGATATTTATATGAAACCTTTATGTAAATTATATAATAATTCATGCTAACTATTATGTAAACATTACATATAAATTTAAATTACAATCATTCTATTTTATTAAATTACACTTATTTTATTACATTAATTACATTAATTTAATTAAATATTATTTTTGGCCTTTTTTATTCATACACTAATATGTGTCCAATTAAAGTTAAAGTTTATTTAAATCATATGACAAATATTTTATTTATATTAAATTAAAATTTTATAACATGTTTATGATTTAAATAAACTTTAACTTTAATTCTGGAAGGTATAATTTATATGAAATATGGATAAAAATAGACCAAAAATAATATTTAATTAATATAAAAAATTAATTTAAATGAAATAATTTTAATGTAATAAAATAAGTGTAATTTGATAAAATAGAAGGGTTTATTTATATATATATATATATATATATATATATATATATATATATATATATTATATATAATTGATATGTAATTGGACATAATATTTAGCATGAATTATTATATAATTTACATAAAGGTTTCAAAATGACCAGGATAAATATCCTCTAAACAGATAAAAAAGACATAAAATTAATATTAAATTATTTAAAAAATATATGTTTTTAATTTATTCAAACAACATGGTATAAAACTGTAATTTATTTAAAATAAAAGATTTTTAATTTAATAAAATAAGTGTAATTTTAATAAAATAAAATAATTATAATTTATAAATAAATATAAATAATTGGACACATATTATCTGTATGAATTCTATTAGATATAATTTACATAAAATGTTCAAAATGACCAGGATAAATATCCTTTGAACAGACAAATAAAGTTGTTTTTATTATTTTATTTATTTAAATGACATGAGATAAATAAAATAATATGTTTTTGTCTGTCCAGAGGATATTTGTCCATATCTTTATTCTTGGTCCAGGTCATGCAATATCTAGAGATTAATTATTTTATTTTAAATACAATTTTATATTACGTAGTAGCAGTAATAAAACAAATAATAATATATTTGTGCAAAAACAGGATATGCTAAGTGCACACTTCATTCAATCTCAGTTTGTGGCAGAGAAAGCTCTTAGCTCTGGTCTGGCTCCATTCATAGCTCAGAGATAGGCAGGCTATTTCTGTCCCTGTGGCCGAGCATGATGGGAAGGGAAGTTCAGAACGACACTGCAAAGTACTCGCTCTCCGGACAGTGTCTTAACAAGGGCCGTGATGTCAGAGGACGGGTGAAAGAGACGCCTTTGTGCACAGAAATGAAAATCATGCGCATGTTGTTAAGGGAGGAATTTATGTACATAGGGTTTGTCACACACACTGACCAATGACGAGTCGCATTCGGCCACAAACCCGTAAATATAGATGAATAAACACCTAATGTCCCAGAATGCACCGCTTGCCCTGTTTACATCTGATGGGATTTCGTGCTACTGAAGTTCATCCTGAGCCGACTACAAACAAGAAGCGGTATTTTTAGTCCGGACTGGTGCACATGGCAACTGCTGGAACACAAGCATAAATACAAAAACGCTCATTTAACAAAGGAAACAGTGTGTTCCCTCGGCTCGTTGTTCAGAGGTAAACTGTAAACATCAGTACAGGACAGGGCCTTACAAGGCCAGGGGATCTCCCATCATCACGGGCTGGAATGCCGAGTGGGAGGAGGGGAAGCTCGCTGGACGTTTCGTTGGAAAAAACGGCCCCCCTATTAAAAGTCCGCTCGGGAGCCTCAGGCTCAGTGCTTTTCTCTGGGCTTGCTCTAAAGCACATTCAAATCAAAACTGGAGTTGAGCTTTTGCTATCATGTGTCTCTAATGCTGACGTTATTTACTCTACAGCAGGGGCTCAAACTCATTTTACCTGCGGGCCGCTGGAGGCAGACTCTGGGTCAGGCTGGGCCGCATCAACTATTCCACATAAAAAGTGTTTCAAGTATTCCAAAAAAAAGTAGCACAACTGATCCAATCTTCTCAATTTTTATTATTAACAGTTCTTCAACATGAATGTTTCTTCTGAACATGAACTGTTCCTCTAGCCTGGATGCCAGACGAACTTAGCCCCGCCCACAAAAATATTTGCACGGGCAGTTCGGTCTGGACTTGATCCGTAGAAAAGTAATTTAAGATGAGGAATATAGCAGTGGATTAAGGTAGTGCAATGAAGTATGGACAGAAGCTATCCGAAAAAAAGTGTAAAGTGCAGTGGAAGTGATTGCATATTACAGTTAGAAGTACGGTGCAAAATGCAAATGTAAACAGTGGTACTGTGAATACAGTCGGCAGTGCAAATGAGCATAATCCAGTTAAGGTATGGTAGTGCAAGATGCATAAGTAAACAGTTTTTCCAGTAGTGCAAATAACAAGTGAAGGCAGATGTGAGGTAGGAGAGTTGGCAGTATATGAGGGGAGTGGATCAGCGAGGGTTAGAGTTCAATAAAGAGACAGCTCTGGGGAAAAACTGTTCTTTAGTCTGCTGGTCCTGGTCCGGAGGATCCTGAAACGCCTGCCGGAGGGCAGGAGAGAAAACAGTCTGTGGGCTGGGTGAGAGGAGTCCTTGAGGATGCTGCGAGCTCGATGCAGACAGCGTTTCCTCTGGATGTGCTCGATGGCAGGTAGTGGAGTCCCTGTGATGCGCTGGGCAGTTTTCACCACCCGCTGCAGTGCCTTGCGCTCCGCAACAGAGCAGCTCCCATACCATACTGCCACACAGTTGGTCAGGATGCTTTCTATTGCGCAGCGATAGAAGTTCACCAGGATAGCCGAGGAGAGCTGATTCTTCCTCAGTGTCCTCAGGAAGAAGAGGCGCTGGTGAGCCTTCTTGACCAGGCTGGAGGTGTTGGTCGTCCACGACATGTCCGCCGAGATGTGGATCCCCAGGAACTTGAAGCTGGAGACACGCTGAACGGCCATTACATTGATGTGGATGGTGTCGTGTGTGCCTCTTGACTCTTTCCTGAAGTCCACGATGAGCTCCTTCGTTTTGGTGGTGTTGAGGAGCAGGTTATTATCAGCACACCATGTGGCCAGGTGCTGGATCTCTTCCCTGTAGGCAGTCTCATCGTACAATCATAACATGATTGTATATGCTATAAATAAAATGTCATATGCTTGGTATGATAAGAATGAAAGCTGCCATAAATAACAGCCCAATTCAAATGTTTACGTGCTTTTCTTTTATTTTTTGAGTGGTGATGAAATATTTTGCTCTTGTAAACACTTGCCAGCATTTAAAGAAATACAAGTCTAGAAATGCATCCAAATTGTAGCGCACACAACCGCACGGTGCTCTGCAGGGGTCAAAAAAGGATATAAACAGTGAATTTTGAAGTGATATATTCTTGAAAACTCAGAGATGTGGATTCGGAGAGCAATTACATTACCACAAGACCTTGGTGTTTGTCTAAAGCAGTCAGTAATTCAGACGGGGTTTTTCTCGCGGGTGGTGGGAGACGGACGGCTTCAGCCAACTCTAACGGAGCGAGCTGAAAAAGACTTTTCCCGGACCACAACATCATGGCCACCAACAAAACTCAGCAGTGATTGTTTTGCTCTGTGTAACGGAGTTCGTTTGTTCAGGGAAGAAGGAGGCGGGAACCGGCGAACGTTTAACAACTTTTAATCAAATAATAAACACAAAATGAAAGTAAAAAGCGGCAGCCCCTCACGGACGACTGCAGCGCACATACATAACAAAATGTAAAAAAAACACAACTTAAAATCCAGGCCTGGTCCTCTCTCGTCCTTCACCGGTGTCGCTCGTCCTTATGCCTCCGTGCTCCCTCATGAGAGGACTCTCATTCTCAATCACGTACACCGATCTCACTCGCTCGTCCACCTCGCCACACTCCGGCTTTAACTTCTGGACATTCGTCAGCGGTGCCACACACTCGCATCTTTCACCGCCGCCATTACTGAACTACAACTCAAACTAGCGCACGACATCCACGTCATCGCTCTCAGCCACTCCCTCTGTTCGCCGATTGGACTGGTAAAAAATTGTTCGGGAGAAAACCTAAGCATATACAGCAGTTCCAGACGTAGTACTGAAGGAAAAGGAAAATTGAGCGGAAGTACGTAAGAGGGCGGAGCCAGGCTAGATTTTTTGGCCAGAGGCTAGAGACTACAGCCACTAGGGGCCCTATCTTGCACCCAGCGCAATTGACTTTGTACACCGATGCATGTGTCATTCCTATTTTACACCCGCGCAAAGCGCGCTTTTCCCTCCACAGAAGCACGTCGCTAAACTAGTGAATGAACTTGCGCTACCTGGGCGGTTCAGCGCAAAAAAGGAGGCGTGTTCCGGCGCAAACAATCCCTGGTGCTATTTTGCTGTTCCATTAAACAATTGCGCCACTGACCAGAAAAAACCTAGTCTAAAGTCAGTGGCGCGTTGCGCGTTGTTCATTATGCTATTTTAAGGGCGCATGCTTGACCATAATGTATAGCGTGTACAACGCGCATACACTTTGCTCATGTAATCTACACAGATGCAACAGTTATTTTTGCAAATCATAAATTGTTACACTAAAAAAATTTAACACATGAGATGACGGAAATCATTGTGGTGTGCCACGAAGATGTGAAAAAATAGGTATAAATCTAGCTTACAAATTATTCAGGCTAATTGTAGTCTAATAATTAAGGAGACCTGTTTGCCCAATAGTGGCAACTTCTGGCAAGACATATATGTATATAAGGACATCTAACAAATTAGTTTGTCCGTCAAGAACCAGGAAAAAAAATCGGTGAGGGTGGACGCAGCGATGTCCTCTGCTGGCGTCAGGTCCTGAGTAGAGGCGTGCCCGATTGATGCTGGCAAGCTTGGACTTTCCCCGTCTTCTGATGTCATTGTAGTGCTTGCGGCACTGGTGCGACGTCCTGGGGATGCCAGCTGATGAAACAATTGTGGCTATTTCCTCCCACGCCTGTTTAACCGACGCTATTTTGGGTGGGTTTCTCCCATCCCCATACAACACAACTTCTCTGTCTTTCACTGCTCTTACAAGCACATCAGTCTCCTCGGCTGTGAACCGCTCCTGGCGTGCGCCTGGTAAATACGCCATAATAATAGCAATCCATAATGGAACTTGCGCACCTGCTTTTAAAGGGAATGTTGGATGACGCTCTGATTGGTTTATTCACGTTACGCCCAAACCACACCTATGAATAATGAAGCTACTTCAGACCAACCCATTTTAGATTTGCGCCGGGCGCAAGAGCCATTTATCCCGCCGGGAAAATAGCAACAGCGCCGAGACCCGCCCACAAAGTTACTTGCGCTTCGCGCTTTGACACTTGCGTTTCAGATCGTTAAAATAGGGCCCTAGATGGAGCTGTTCTGCATGTTATCAACCCCACCCATAGGGGAGAGATCTCACTCACAGAATGTAAATGCGCTCGGCCACTCGGATCGAGCATTCAGTAACCAAATTATGTAACACTTATGTCAAGTCACATAAATAAATGAGGAGGGATCAATCACCACTTAATACCATAATATATTTCCTTTATCAAAAGAATACACCATTTGAGTATAGTACAAGAGTTGTAATAACATTCCTTGAAGCAGAATCAATCTTTCACCACCTGAAACAAGATCTTATACACTCACCTAAAGGATTATTAGGAACACGTGTTTCATTTCTCATTAATGGGGTGTGGTCCTGGGCAAGACAATCTCCTGAACTCCAAACTGAATGTCGGAATGGGAAAGAAAGGTGAATTAGGCAATTTTGAGCGTGGCATGGTTGTTGGTGCCAGACGGGCCGGTCTGAGTATTTCACAATCTGCTCAGTTACTGGGATTTTCACGCACAACCATTTCTAGGGTTTACAAAGAATGGTGTGAAAAGGGAAAAACATCCAGTATGCGGCAGTCCTGTGGGCCAAAATGCCTTGTTGATGCAAGAGGTCAGAGGAGAATGGGCCGACTGATTCAAGCTGATATGGTTTAAATGCCACGGCCTACCTGAGCATTGTTTCTGACCATGTCCATCCCTTTATGACCACCATGTGCCCATCCTCTGATGGCTACTTCCAGCAGGATAATGCCCCATGTCACAAAGCTCGAATCATTTCAAATTGGTTTCTTGAACATGACAATGAGTTCACTGGACTAAAATGGCCCCCACAGTCCCCAGATCTCAACCCAATAGAGCATCTTTGGGATGTGGTGGAACGGGAGCTTCGTGCTCTGGATGTGCATCCCACAAATCTCCATCAACTGCAAGATGCTATCCTATCAATATGGGCCAACATTTCTAAAGAATGCTTTCAGCACCTTGTTGAATCAATGCCACGTAGAATTAAGGCAGTTCTGAAGGCCAAAGGGGGTCAAACACAGTATTAGTATGTGTTCCTAATAATCCTTTAGGGGAGTGTAAATGTCCACCCAAAATTCCCCCCAAGGTCTCTGGTTCATCACACCATTGTTGATGTTAGAAGCATGTAGTCCAAGTTTATCCAATAAAGGTTGATCCAGAGAAAAAGTGTAAAGTGTCCAGTTCATAAGAGTTCAAACATCATCCCAAGTTGAAGAATATAAATTACAAGCTTGATCCGGTTGAGATGTCCTCAAAATCAAGTTAATATCAAAAAACCCTATTGAGAAGTAGAACCCAAAGGTTCCTCAACAAGGGTTTTCCACAAAGCAGCATGGTAAGAGCAAACACTCCCAGCTAACAGGCATTCAGCGGTCCAGAGCAAAGTGAGTGTTTCAACTTTTCAATGAATTCCTATGAAAGTTAAGCTTCCATATGCGATCTGAAAACTCGCCAGACTGGACACAGGCCGAGAATGACAGCCGTGCTTACCTCAGCTCTGCTCAGCTCTTACTTCCCTCTCATGATGAATAAAAATCTGACTCCTGCTGCGTTTGTCCTGTGACTTTCGTTCGGCTCACTCACACTTTATTGAAAAGACACGTTCAGTTTTTAATTGTAGTGTTTATTCTCTAACTCTAAAACATTTTCTGTCTTTTCTAAGTCTAGAAGGCACCAAATTCAAAAATAATTTCACATTTCTACTACATAAATGACCCAGTTTAAATACAAAGCTTAATGCTAAATCACTGAAGTAACCCTTTAAATAACACTTTTTAACACTATGGCATCGCTGAGTAATGAGCTACTGAAGTGGATTTACCGACTGTAGAGTTATCATGACCAAAGTACTCAAAATATACACTGATGATCTCTTCATCTCCTGTTAGTGGGTGGGGTATATTAGGCAGCAAGTGAACATTTTGTCCTCAGAGTTGATGTGTTAGAAGCAGGAAAAATGGGCAAGCGTAAGGATTTGAGCGAGTTTGACAAGGGCCAGATTGTGACGGCTTCAAACTTTATGATGCCAAGGACCCCCAAATATGATGAACCTTTATGAGGGACCCCCTTCCTAAAATCCATCTATTTTTATGTACAAAAAAACATTAAAACTGTTAGATAAATAGTGAGTGTGACATTATAAATACAACATATTGTTTCCCAACTTAAACTGGATATATATTAGATGTATAAACCTGAAGTTAATTTATTTGTATAAGCAACTTTCACAATAAATGTGAGTAAGCAGCTCACATACTGCGTTAAGAAAACTGCTTTACAACCCCAGTGAGCGAGATAAAGGGGACTATAGTCAGAAATACTCACTAAAGATACAAAGCAAACATATACAATTCTGGAATGTATACAGCAAGAAAGGAGAGAAACATTTAGAAATGAAACAGAATGTAGACTTCATCCATTTTTGCTTTGTCTTTTTATTCTCTGAAATATTCTGGGCACCCCTTAGAACCTTCTGGAGGACCCGGACCCCAGTTTGAAAACCCCTGGGCTAGACGACTGGGTCAGAGCATCTCCAAAACTGCAGCTCTTGTGGGGTGTTCCCGGTCTGCAGTGGTCAGTCTCTATCAAAAGTGCTCAAGGAAGGAACAGTGGAGAACCGGCCACAGGCTCATGGGCGGCCGAGGCTCATTGATGCCCGTGGGGAGCGAAGGCTGGCCCGTGTGGTCCGATCACACAGACGAGCTACTGGAGCTCAAACTGCTCAAGAAGTTAATGCTGGTTCTGATAGAAAGGGGTCAGAATACACAGAGCATCTCAGTTTGTTGCGTATGGGGCGGCACAGCCGCTGACCAGTGCCCATGCTGACCCCTGTCCACCGCCCAAAGCACCAACAGTGGCACATGAGCATCAGAACTGGACCACGGACCAATGGAAGAAGGTGCTGGTCTGATGATCACGTGTTCTTCTACATCACGTGGATGGCCGGGTGTGTGTGTGTGGCTTACCTGGGGAACACATGGCACCAGGTGCACTATGGGAAGAAGGCGTGGCGGCGGAGGCAGTGATGCTTTAGGCAATGTTCTGCTGGGAAACCTTGGGTCCTCCACCCATGTGGATGTTACTTTGACACGTCCCGCCTACCTAAGCATTGCTGAGACCATGTCCAGCCTTTCATGGAGACAGTATTCCCTGTGGCTGTGGCTCTTTCAGCAGATGATGCGCCGCCACAAAGCACAAATGCTTCAGGAACGAGTTTGAGGCGTTGACTTGGCCTCCAAATTCCCCAGATCTCAATCCAATCGAGCATCTGTGGGATGTGCTGAACAAACAATCCATCTCACCTCGCAACTTACAGGACTTAAAGGATCTGCTGCTAACATCTTGGGGCCAGATACCACAGCACACCTTCAGGGGTCTAGTGGAGTCCATGCCTCGACGGGTCAGCAAAAGGGGGAACAAAACACAACATTTATTGTTTAATGTATTTCACAACATCCTCTTTCGTCTCCACCTACTGGTGTAATGATGTAATTATACAATCTTTATTTGAAGCTTACTTTCAAAAGCTGAGAAGGCCAGTGATAATATGAATATTTGTAAGACAGAAATAATGAGACTGTGTGGTTTCATATCTATACGTGACCGCGGCTCTCTCTGGATCTGAATGACCGCTGTGATCATCAAAGGTTTAATAGACTGTCCTTTAGGATTTAGATCTTGTGGGTGTTTGAACGGAGATCGCCATCTTTTAGCCATTAATTGTAACAAAAAATGTTTTTATGGTTTTAGTTTCACAAATGAATGTTAATTTCTCTTTGATGGCTTGTCTGCCGTTATTCCCCATCAGACCGAGCTGGTGGACCTGCTCCGCCCCCTCTCCGAGCAGATCCACGAGGTCCAGAGCTTCCGGGAGAAGAACCGCGGCAGCCGCCTGTTCAACCACCTGTCAGCCGTGAGCGAGAGCATCCCGGCTCTGGGATGGGTGGCTGTGGTGAGTGAGCAGCTCTCTCTGTGCCACACACACACTCACAGACACACACACACTCACAGACACACCCACACCCACACCCACACACACAGACACACACACACACAGACACACACACACACACACACACACACACACACACACACACACACACACACACACACAGACACACACACACACACACACACACACACACACACACTCACAGACACACCCACACACACACACACACACACACACACACACACTCACAGACACACACACACAGACACACCCACACCCACACACACACACACACACACACACACACACACAGACACACACACACACACAGACACACACACAGAGAGACACAGACACACACACACACACCCACCCACAGACAGACACACAGAGACACACACCAACACACACAGAGACACACAAAGACACACACACACATCCACACACCCACACACACACACACACACACACACACCGACACACACAGACACACACACACACAGACACACACACGCACGCACACACAGACACACGCACACAGACACACGCACACATACAGACACACACACACAGACACGCACACAGACACACACAGACACACACACGCACGCACACACACAGACACACGCACGCACACAGACACACACACACTCACAGACACTCACAGACACACAGACACGCACACAGACACAGACACACGCACAGACACAGACACACGCACAGACACACAGACACACACACACACACACACACACAGACACACGCACACACACACACACGCACACACACACACACGCACACACACACACACACACACAGACACACACACACACAGACACACACATGCATACAGACACGCACACACACACACACTATTATATATATATATATATATATATATATATATATATATATATATATATATATATATATATAGCCCCGGTATTGCTGCTTGCAGCTATATTTGAATTTGTTATGGTTCATTTTTAATTTTAATGAAATTTTATGAACTAAACAGCTTGACCAATTTCAGTCGCACGGACAGGACATAAAATGTCTCAAAATGCAACCATTTAGTCGCAGTGCAAACATATTGAGGTTATAACTCATGCAGAAAAATGCTGGTTTGACTTTTGAGTCTTTGCACATTCAGATTCAGGCACGGCTTTGATGCCAGCGATAAAAGCCCCGCAAACAAACTTCAAACTATAGGCATATTTCCTTTGATTGTGACCATCTCTGAGAGGATGCTTGCACTTGTTTTATGTAAACTCTTCTGATGTCCTCATGCCGTGGACGGCTGTATCTAATCTCTGCCATGTGAATTTGGACAGAGACAGATCTGGACTCTATCATTTTCTGCTTTAAACTACTGCAGCCGTTTACAGCAAAGTTTACAAGAGTACATAAGCTCTTTTGACCCGTTGTTTTCTCGCTCTCCGTCCTGCAGTGTCAGAAACCAGGGCCGTACGTGAAGGAGATGAACGACGCCGCGATGTTCTACACCAACAGAGTCCTGAAAGATTACAAAGACACGTTAGTGGGCCGTTCTTGTGTTTGTTTAGCTCAGGCTTATGAGAAATTACCCTTACAAGGTGGCTCTTACAGAACACGCAGCGAACACAGTACACAAATATTTACGTTTTGCCATAAAAAATTATTTATTTGTTCACTTGTGTGTGTGCTGACCCCAGCGACGGGCGTCATGTGGAGTGGGTGCGTTCCTATCTGAGCATCTGGACTGAACTCCAGACCTACATCAAGGAGCATCACACCACCGGCCTCGTCTGGAGCAAAGCTGTGAGTGAGACCTTCACCTGTGTGCGTTTCTCAGATCAATGCAGTTAGCACAGGTGTTCAGTCGAGAGTATCAAGACGTTTCCGTGCTAGATATTGTGTTTCTGTTTCAAATGAGGAACAAGCATGGCATTTTCCATGTTTAGCTTCATTGCAGATGATGAGCAGCTGTGTATATCAGTACAGTTTGATTTATGCATGCCTTCTCTTCCCGTTAGGGATGATCAATACATCAGTGCCATAGTTTATATCTATCAGTATTAGTCGATTTAACTGTGCATGCTAATTTCCCAAACATTTTATTCTGCTTACCAAGGCTGCATTTATTTTATTAAAAATACAGTAGAAATTGTTAAATATTATTACAATTTAAATAACTGTTTTCTGTGGGAATGTATAGTAAAGTGTCATTTATTTCTGTGATCTAAGCTGAATTTATCATCATTACTCCAGTCTTCAGGGTCACATGATCCTTCACTAATCACTCTGATGTGAGGATTTGATGATCAACACACATTTATGATTATTATTATTATTAATGATGAAAACGGTCAGATTATTGAGGAAATGGTGATAGAAGAAGAACAGCAAATAAACAGCATTTGTTTAAAATATACATTTTTTGTAACATTATAAATGTCACTTTTGGTCAATTTAATGCATCCTTGGTCAATAAATAATTAATTAATTAATTTATTTATTTATTTATACATATAATATATGTATTTATACATATAATATATTTATTTATACATTTAATATATTTATTTATTTATTTATACATATAATATATTTATTTATACATATAATATATTTATTTATTTATACATTTAATATATTTATTTATACATATAATATATTTATTTATTTATACATGTAATATAATATATGTATATTTATTTATACATATAATATATTTATTTATTTATACTTATAATATATTTATTTATTTATACATGTAATATAATATATGTATATTTATTTATACATATAATATAATATATTTATTTATACATATAATATATTTATTTATTTATACATGTAATATATTTATTTATTTATACATTTAATATATTCATGTAATATAATATATATATATATATATATATATATATATATATATATATATATATATATATATATATATATATATATATATATATATATATATATATATTTATTTATACATATAATATATATATATTTATTTATTTATTTATTTATACATATAATATAACATAATATATTTATACATATAATATATTTATTTATTTATATAATTTTATTAATCATTATATTTTGCAAGGATGCATTACATTGACCAAAAGTTACATTTATAATGTTATTTATTTATTGAATAAAAAAAATAAAAATGGTAAGTTATTGATTTATTTTAATCTTACTGACCCCAAACATTTAAACAGTTGTGTGTGTAAAAGAAAATAATATGCAGCGTTGTATCAGGTTACGAGAGTTTGATAAAGTTTGGTTTAGTCTGTATTTAGTTTTAGTTTCATAACTAAATGCTTCATGCTACCTTGGAAACGGGAATGCACTGAATTAAATGTAAGATGTTGAAGTAGAAAGACTGAAATCGTGTTTTCATGTAAAACACACTCTAATAATCTCATTTACACAGTTATCGCCTCCAGAACTCCTGGCTCTTTTGGAGATGTTAAATCTTGTCTGTCATGGGATGTAATAGTGAGTGTGTGTGTGTGTGTGTGTGTGTGTGTGTGTGTCAGACAGAAACCTGAGAGCCGTCACTGGCTGTGTGTATGTCAGCTGTCCCTCCCGCTCTGTGTGTGTGTGTGTGTGAAGGACTGTGTGCTGCGGACAGCTGGTCATCTGGGTCCTTTTGCATGGGGGGTTTACCATAGAAATGCCCCCAACAAAAGCCTAGTGTGTGTCTGGCTTACACACCTGCTCTCACACACACTCCTCGTAATTCAACCTCTCTTCTCGTGTATTCCACATTAGACCTCTGCTTTGACTTCATTATAAATCCTCACACATCAAACCCCCCCATCACTGTATTTTCCCGCTTTTCCGCTTCCTCTGACAGTTTGTTTAAGTACCTTTGCCTTTTCACCTCTTCACAAGGCATTGACCTCTAGGGTCAGAGGTCGAGCTGCCCAGCCTAAGCTGAACATCAGCACAAGTATTGGGATTAGAAGTGTGTGTGTTCGCACAAGACAGGAAAAGATGAGTGTGCAACAGTTGTTTAAGTGGCTTAACCATGTGCAACTGTCAATGGCAGCTGTGCTGACGGTGTGAAACAGGCGTAAGTGTGCCGTCAGGATCACACAACAGCCAAACGCACACCATTGTTAAAACAGATTATCCCAGTTGTGCCAGAAACACATGGAATGATGTGAAAATCAGGACCGTCAGGGAAACACTCACTGAGGATCAACAGGCACAAATCATTACACGAGAGACATTTTACAGCATATTTTGACTGATATTTAATATGATAAATTAATAATATGCGACGATAGAGTCACTCTTTATTATCAATGTTCCTTATTGTCCATATTCCATACTCATTTATAATTATACATTTTAGTCAAGATGTTCATACACATTTATGTACTAATAAACTGTAATACCAATTAAAATTAGTATACCAAACTAATTTCATGCATTTAAACGTACATCATTAAAAAGCTCTTATGATCATGAGAAACATTGATTTATCACTTTGGCCATATTACTGTATGACATCCATGTTTATGGAAAAATATATGTGTGTGTGTGTGTGTGTGTGTGTGTGTGTGTGTGTGTGTGTGTGTGTGTGTGTGTGTGTGTGTGTGTGTGTATATATATCTTTTATATTTATATAAAATTGTATCTATTACTGTATGACATCCATGTTTATGGGGAAAGAAAAATAAATATATATTGTTATTTTATAAAAAAATATAAATTTATTTATTTTTCCTTTAAAAATATTAGTTTTTCCTTTAATCAAAAAAAAAGGGAAAAAAAGAAATATATATATATAATTGAATAAATACATATCATTTTTGACAAAAGAAATAAATTAATACATATTTATAAAAATGTATAAATATATTATTTTTAATATTAATATTTATATATATTTTTTCTTTATTACTGTGTGACATCCATGTTTATGGGGAAGGAAAAAAATATATATATTTTTTTATAAATACATAAATTAATAAATACATATAAAAATAAATGAATAAATATATAATTTTTAAAATAAAAAATATTTTTTAATTTCTTTATTACTGTATGACATGTTTATTGGGAAGGAAAAACTAAATAAATATATATAATTTTTATAAAATAAATAAATTAATAAATATTTATAAAATTAATATATATATTATTTTTAATTAAAAAAAAGTATATTTTTTTCTTTATTACTGTGTCACATCCATGTTTATGGGGAAGGAAAAAATAAAGGTTTTTTATAAAATACATAAATTAATAAGTACATATAAAATAAAGTATATATATATATATATGTATATATATAAAATATTTTTTTTTATACATTTCTTTATTACTGTATAACATCCATGTTTATTGCAAAGGAAAAAATAAATAGATATATATATTATTTTTATAAAATAAATAAATAAATAGATAAATATTTATAAAAATGAATATATATATATATATATATATATATATATATATATATATATATATATAATAAATATATATTAATATATAATAAATATATATAATTTCTTTATTACTGTGTGACATCCATGTTTATGGGGAAGGGAAAATTTTTTTTTTTATACAATACATACATTTAATAAATATATATACAAATAAATTAATAAATATATAATGTATAAATAAAATTACTGTATGACATCCATGTTCATGGGGAAGGAAAAAATAAATAAATATAGATAATTTTTTACAAAATAAATGAATATATATATACTATTTTTAATAATAGTAATGATTTCTTTATTACTGTGTAACATCCATGTCTATGAAAAATATATGTGTATATATGTTTTTCTTTATTTATATATTACTGTAGGACATCCATGTTTATTCTATCCATCCATCTATCATGGAGGTCGCATCTTTAAAGTTGAATCCATTCATTCAGGTCAGCCACACCACAGACTCAATCCGCCGGCTCATACTCCTCCTACTGGAGTACAGCGGCCATTGCAATGAACAACATGTGGTTACAGTTCAGTTGCTGTACCTTCATAAGATATTCAGCCATGTTATTAGACCGTATAGGTGTGTATATATATATATATATGTACTGGGGACTAACTCTGATGTCCTCTACAGGGTCCTGTAGCCCCTTCCTCACTGTTCAGTGCTCCATCCGCTGGTCGTTGCCCTCCTCCTCCTCCAGGACCTCCTCCAGTGTTCATGGACAGCCCTAACCCCGAGGACGGCGCAGCCCGACACTCGGCTCTGTTCGCACAGCTCAACCAGGGCGAGGCCATCACTAAAGGTGGGCAGGAGATCTCCATTAGTCCACAGACACACTGTCCCGCCATCAATAGTCACGTCAGGTGCTGTGTTCTTCCTCCAGGGTTAAAGCATGTGTCCGACGAGCAGAAGAGCCATAAGAACGCTAACCTGAGGAAACAGCAGGAGTCTCCGGCCAGACGTCAGAACCCCAGCCCGTGTGTGGGCGCGCCTGCCAGGAAACATTCCCCCGTGCTGGAGCTGGAGGGGAAGAAGTGGAGGGTGGTGCGTGCAATACATGCCAAAATACTGACAAATCATTACCAAAGCCATTCAGTCCTTCACTTTTTACAATGATAACAATTACCAATTTGCTCAAGG
Organism: Romanogobio albipinnatus; assembly: GCA_023566225.1. Classification (NCBI taxonomy): domain Eukaryota; kingdom Metazoa; phylum Chordata; class Actinopteri; order Cypriniformes; family Gobionidae; genus Romanogobio; species Romanogobio albipinnatus. The sequence continues at coordinate 3,914,621 of CM042261.1, read as the reverse complement.
AATAAATACATTTCCATAATACGTTCCAAAATAAATATATCAAATTATATAAATGACTTAAAGCTGCTCGCTGAATTAAACATGCCATATGACGTCGCACACTAGAGTTTATATAATTTTATTTTTTAAACATAGGCAGAATTTGGCATATTAAGTAGTACATCAAGTGAATTATATTATATTATATATTAATGATAATAATAATAGTTATCATAGTAGTTATTATTATTATTATGTATTCTTCTTAATATAGTATAATATAATATAACATAATAATATAGAATAATAATAGTAGTAGTGGTAATAACCACTATGGTAACTATAATAATAATAATAATAATAATATTATATTATAATTATAATAATAATAGTTAGCATAGTGTTATTATTGTTACCATTATGTATTCTTCTTAATATAATGTAATATAATATAATATAATATGATATGATATATGATATGATATGATATGATATGATATAATATACTTAATATAACATAATATAATATACTTAATTTAATATAATATAATATGATATATAATATAATATACTTAATATAACATAATATAACATTTACATTATATACAGTATATAACATAATATAATATACTTCATATAATATAATTAATATAATATAATATAATATTCTTAATATAATATAATATAATATAATATAAAAGTAGTAGTTATAATAACCACAATGCTAACTATAATAATTATTATACTAATAATTACTATATTATATTATATTATATTTATTATGTTCTATTGTATTATACTATATTACAATATAATAATAATAATAATTAGCATAGTGGTTATTATTATTATTATGTATTCTTCTTAATATTTAATATAATATAACATAATAATAAATAATTATAGTATATTAGTAATAATAACAACCACAATGCTAACTATAATATTATTATATAATATTAATTATATTATAGTTAGCATAGTGGCTATTATCTTTATTATTATGTATTATTATTTATATATAATATGTAATAATAGTAGTAGTAGTAGTAATAATAGTTATAATCACTATGCTAACTATAATAATTATATTAATACTTATTATATTATATTAGCATAGAGGTTGTTATAATTATTATTAATAATAATTATTATAGTTAGCATAGTGGTTATTATTACTACTATTATGATATGTTATAGTATACTATATATTTAGAATGCATAATTATTTATTATTGCTATTATACCATTTTCTCAATAGAAAGATATTTCGCAGAGCCTAAACATGTTATATAAATGATATAAATATACGTTTGAAAGTGGAAGAGATTCATTAATAACACGTGTAATCTAGGCTGTGCTTGCAGTGATATTCACTAGAGCATGTGTTGTGTGTCTCTGACCTATAGGAGCACCAGGATCAGTCACATGACCTGCTGATAGAGGAGACCGAGCTCAGACAGGTGGTTTATGTCTTCGGCTGTAACAGCTCCACGCTCCAGATCAAAGGCAAAGTCAACTCCATCATAGTGGGTAAGAGGAGCTCCTCCGAAGCCCAGCTGCTGTCTTCCCCCGGGCTAATGCGTGTCTCCTCACAGATAACTGCAAGAAGCTCGGGCTCGTGTTCGACAGCGCGGTGGGCATCGCTGAGGTCATCAACTCCAGAGACGTTCAGCTCCAGGTGGGGTGCAAACATTTGCACAACAACGGGTTACAGGCAGTAGACCCTTTTCACAGACTGTGATGACGCGTTTTAACCGTCATCAATATCGTAAATCCTGCAGCGTTTTTTGTATTTTCATTTTTAAAATAAATATATGTACATTTACACTCCCCTAAAGGATTATTAGGAACACCATACTAATACTGTGTTTGACCCCCTTTCGCCTTCAGAACTGCCTTAATTCTACGTGGCATTGATTCAACAAGGTGCTGAAAGCATTCTTTAGAAATGTTGGCCCATATTGATAGGATAGCATCTTGCAGTTGATGGAGATTTGTGGGATGCACATCCAGGGCACGAAGCTCCCGTTCCACCACATCCCAAAGATGCTCTATTGGGTTGAGATCTGGGGACTGTGGGGGCCATTTTACTCCAGTGAACTCATTGTCATGTTCAAGAAACCAATTTGAAATGATTGGAGCTTTGTGACATGGGGCATTATCCTGCTGGAAGTAGCCATCAGAGGATGGGGACATGCTGGTCATAAAGGGATGGACATGGTCAGAAACAATGCTCAGGTAGGCCGTGGCATTTAAACCATGCCCAATTGGCACTAAGGGGCCTAAAGTGTGCCAAGAAAACATCCCCCACACCATTACACCACCACCAACAGCCTGCACAGTGGTAACAAGGCATGATGGATCCATGTTCTCATTCTGTTTACGCCAAATTCTGACTCTACCATCTGAATGTCTCAACAGAAATCCAGACTCATCAGACCAGGCAACATTTTTCCAGTCTTCAACTGTCCAATTTTGGTGAGCTGGTGCAAATTGTAGCCTCTTTTCCCTATTTGTAGTGGAGATGAGTGGTACCCGGTGGGGTCTTCTGCTGTTGTAGCCCATCCGCCTCAAGGTTGTGCGTGTTGTGGCTTCACAAATGCTTTGCTGCATACCTCGGTTGTAACGAGTGGTTATTTCAGTCAAAGTTGCTCTTCTATCAGCTTGAATCAGTCGGCCCATTCTCCTCTGACCTCTAGCATCAACAAGGCATTTTGGCCCACAGGACTGCCACATACTGGATGTTTTTCCCTTTTCACACCATTCTTTGTAAACCCTAGAAATGGTTGTGTGTGAAAATCCCAGTAACTGAGCAGATTGTGAAATACTCAGAACGGCCCGTCTGGCACCAACAACCATGCCACGCTCAAAATTGCTTAAATCACCTTTCTTTCCCATTCCGACATTCAGTTTGGAGTTCAGGAGATTGTCTTGACCAGAACCACACCCCTAAATGCATTGAAGCAACTGCCATGTGATTGGTTGATTAGAGAAATTGAACAGGTGTTCCTAATAATCCTTTAGGTGAGTGTATAACACTAATACTTTGTATTTTATTACTTTTGCATCAAATTACAATAAACAAGTTGCCGCTGCTGTGAGGGTGTTTAGTAATAGCGTCTATGGGAGTGATGGTAAAAATTAACATATTTCTCTCTTTTCACTTCCATTATCAATCTCACTCTATTTTTTACCTCTTTTTGAAAGTTGTGAAATCACTACTGTGGCGTTTTTCTTTTGCTATGTGAGCAAATGGGGTACACAGAAAAATATTTAATGTGTTCTCTCATTCACAGCTATAATATTTAACCCAAATGTGACTTCTTCCGCTATGAGAAACCCGAAAATGTGAAAAGGGTCTTTATTTTGTTACGGGGCTGTTAAATGCTTGAATCTGATTGGTTGGCGATCGTTCTAAGGCAGAGTTTGGGGGGAGGGGGGGGCACTATGAATAAAAGAGCTATTAAAAAAATATATAATTCATATTTTATATATTTTATATATATTTTATATAATATAATTCATAATTACTGTATCAGCAGGTTTAATGTATTAGCAGGTTTACTGTATTGACAGGTTTACTGTATTAGCAGGTTTACTGTATTGACAAGTTTACTGTGTTAGCAGGTTTACTGTATTGACAGGTTTACTGTATTAGCAGGTTTACTGTATTGACAGGTTTACTGTATTAGCAGGTTTAATGTATTAGCAGGTTTACTGTATTAGCAGGTTTACTGTATTGACAGGTTTACTGTATTAGCAGGTTTACTGTATTAGCAGGTTTACTGTATTAGCAGGTTTACTGTTTCAGCAGGTTTACTGTATCAGCAGGTTTACTGTATTAGCAGGTTTACTGTATTAGCAGGTTTACTGTATTAGCAGGTTTGCTGTATTAGCAGGTTTGCTGTATTAGCAGGTTTACTGTATTAGCAGGTTTGCTGTATTAGCAGGTTTACTGTATCAGCAGGTTTACTGTATCAGCAGGTTTACTGTATTAGCAGGTTTACTGTATTAGCAGGTTTACTGTATCAGCAGGTTTACTGTATTAGCAGGTTTACTGTATTAGCAGGTTTACTGTATTGACAGGTTTACTGTATTAGCAGGTTTACTGTATTAGCAGGTTTACTGTATCAGCAGGTTTACTGTATTAGCAGGTTTACTGTATTGACAGGTTTACTGTATTAGCAGGTTTACTGTATTGACAGGTTTACTGTATTAGGAGGTTTACTGTATCAGCAGGTTTACTGTATTGACAGGTTTACTGTATTAGCAGGTTTACTGTATTGACAGGTTTACTGTATTAGCAGGTTTAATGTATTAGCAGGTTTACTGTATTAGCAGGTTTACTGTATTGACAGGTTTACTGTATTAGCAGGTTTACTGTATTAGCAGGTTTACTGTTTCAGCAGGTTTACTGTATCAGCAGGTTTACTGTATTAGCAGGTTTACTGTATTAGCAGGTGTACTGTTTCAGCAGGTTTACTGTATCAGCAGGTTTACTGTATCGGCAGGTTTACTGTATCAGCAGGTTTACTGTATCAGCAGGTTTACTGTATTAGCAGGTTTACTGTATTATCAGGTTTACTGTATCAGCAGGTTTACTGTATCGGCAGGTTATCTGTATTAGCAGGTTTACTGTATTAGCAGGTTTACTGTATCGGCAGGTTTACTGTATCGGCAGGTTTACTGTATTGGCAGGTTTACTGTATTAGCAGGTTTACTGTATCAGCAGGTTTACTGTATCGGCAGGTTATCTGTATCAGCAGGTTTACTGTATCAGCAGGTTTACTGTATCGGCAGGTTATCTGTATTAGCAGGTTTACTGTATCAGCAGGTTTACTGTATCAGCAGGTTTACTGTATCAGCAGGTTTACTGTATCAGCAGGTTTACTGTATCGGCAGGTTATCTGTATCAGCAGGTTTACTGTATCAGCAGGTTTACTGTATCAGCAGGTTTACTGTATCGGCAGGTTATCTGTATTAGCAGGTTTACTGTATTAGCAGGTTTACTGTATCGGCAGGTTTACTGTATCGGCAGGTTTACTGTATTGGCAGGTTTACTGTATTAGCAGGTTTACTGTATCAGCAGGTTTACTGTATCAGCAGGTTTACTGTATCAGCAGGTTTACTGTATTAGCAGGTTTACTGTATTGGCAGGTTTACTGTATCGGAGGGTTTACTGTATCGGCAGGTTTACTGTATTGGCAGGTTTACTGTATTGGCAGGTTTACTGTATCGGAGGGTTTACTGTATCGGCAGGTTTACTGTATCAGCAGGTTTACTTTATCAGCAGGTTTACTGTATTAGCAGGTTTACTGTATCAGCAGGTTTACTGTATTAGCAGGTTTACTGTATTGGCAGGTTTACTGTATTGGCAGGTTTACTGTATCAGCAGGTTTACTGTATTAGCAGGTTTGCTGTATTAGCAGGTTTACTGTATTGGCAGGTTTACTGTATTAGCAGGTTTACTGTATCGGCAGGTTTACTGTATCAGCAGATTTACTGTATCGGCAGGTTTACTGTATCGGCAGGTTTACTGTATTAGCAGGTTTACTGTATTAGCAGGTTTACTGTATCAGCAGGTTTACTGTATCAGCAGGTTTACTGTATCGGCAGGTTTACTGTATTGGCAGGTTTACTGTATCAGCAGGTTTACTGTATCGGCAGGTTTACTGTATCGGCAGGTTTACTGTATTGGCAGGTTTACTGTATTGGCAGGTTTACTGTATCAGCAGGTTTACTGTATTAGCAGGTTTGCTGTATTAGCAGGTTTACTGTATCAGCAGGTTTACTGTATCAGCAGGTTTACTGTATTAGCAGGTTTACTGTATTAGCAGGTTTACTGTATTAGCAGGTTTACTGTATCAGCAGGTTTACTGTATTAGCAGGTTCACTGTATTGGCAGGTTTACTGTATTGGCAGGTTTACTGTATCGGCAGGTTTACTGTATCAGCAGGTTTACTGTATCAGCAGGTTTACTGTATTGGCAGGTTTACTGTATTAGCAGGTTTACTGTATTGGCAGGTTTACTGTATCAGCAGATTTACTGTATCGGCAGGTTTACTGTATCGGCAGGTTTACTGTATTAGCAGGTTTACTGTATCAGCAGGTTTACTGTATTAGCAGGTTTACTGTATTAGCAGGTTTACTGTATCAGCAGGTTTACTGTATTAGCAGGTTTACTGTATTAGCAGGTTTACTGTATTAGCAGGCTGTCACTTTAAGACCTAATGCACGGATCCTATTGACACACATTCGGTTTCTTTCCTCAACTGATATCGTTTGCTTAAAGCGTAACCGACTGTGTTTACATGAATACTCATCAAGACAGCCATTTTGACATAACTGTGTGTGTATTTGACAGTTTGAGTGTGTAACAAGACAGGAAACAGAACTGAAGGGATCACACACTTTCAAAAACTAAAAACAATTCAGGTGACTAAAATATGACTAAAACTAAATTGCATTTGAGTCAAAAGACTATGACTAAAACTAAATCAAAATATGCTGTTAAAATTAACACTGCTCTGTTGGCTCTAAAATCATGTTTTAGAATTAGCATCGGAGGTTTGGGTTTAGATGCGTAAGAAATTAGTCCTGCAGACGAGAGTTTTAAAGACAAAACTGACAAATGTGTTGAAATAAATCATCTGAACAATGTTGGTAACCATATAGCTTGTGTTCTGACATCTCAGGTGATGGGGAAAGTCCCTACAATTTCCATTAACAAGACTGAAGGATGCCATGTGTACCTGAGCAAGGACTCACTGGACTGTGAGATAGTCAGCGCCAAGAGCTCCGAGATGAACATCCTGGTTCCTGAGGGAGAAGATGATTACGTGAGTGTGTTTACACCGTCCATCATGCTCTACTAGAGCGGGCGTTCATCATTTCATCAGCTCATTGTTCCTCATTATCTGACTAATATCGTCTCGTGTGTTCTCCAGAGGGAGTTTCCGGTTCCTGAGCAGTTTAAAACGGTTTGGGACGGATCCAGCCTGCTCACAGAGCCCACAAAGATGGCTGGTTGATCTCTTTCCTCCATCCCAGAATCCTCATGCACTGTATCGCTCTGGTGACTCGACCGGAACAATTCATTCGCTGTGGTTGTGCGAGTTATAGTTTTAGGCTCCGAAAATTCACATTAAGAGCAAAATATGAGCAAACAACTTCCATTTCCCCACTCCGATTATGAAACACTGTTAGATGTGTTTCTCCTTAAATTAAGCAATAAAATAGAGTATAAAAATAGATTATTATATTATCGTTTTTACACATTATGTATTATGTGTTATTGCACAGCATGGCACTGTTATGTGTGAATATGGGAATTTTTCAGTCTACAACTCAAAGTACGAAATCAAAACGGAAACTAAAATCATTAATAAAAATAAAACAATTTCCATGCATAAAAATAAAAGTTAACTGAATTAAATATTTTTTATATATACATATATATATATGCACTCTAAAAAAATAGGTTCTATATGGCACCAAAAATGGTTCTTGGCTCGTAATCATAGGGGAACCTTTTTAAGTGCTATATAGCACCAATTTTGGTGCTTCAGTGGTTCTTCAGAGGTTCTTCACCGGTTCTTCACCGGTTCTTTGACTATGGTGCTATATAGCACCGCTACCATATACAGAACATGTTAAGATATGGTGCTATATAGCACCAAAAGTGGTTCCCCTATGATTACGACGAAGAACCATTTTTGGTGCCATATAGAACCTTTTTTTTAGAGTATAGAGTATATATTTTTAGAGTATATAAACAAAAATGATTCTTGGCTCGTAATCATAGGGGAACCTTTTTTAGTTCTATATAGCACCAATTTTGGTGCTTCAGTGGTTCTTCAGAGGTTCTTCACTGGTTCTTTAGCGGTGCTATATAGCACCTTAGTCAAAGAACCGCTAAAGAACCTCTGAAGAACCACTGAAGCACCACTGAAGCACCAAAATTGGTGCTATATAGAACTAAAAAAGGTTCCCCTATGATTACGAGCCAAGAACCATTTTTGGTGCCATATAGAACCTTTTTTTTTTAGAGTGTATACACATATATATATATATGTGTATATATAATTTAAATGAATTTAATATACAATTTAATTTATTTAAATATAAATCAAATAAAATATAAATAATATATTTCAGCTAGTTGCCAAGGTAAGATTTATTAATTTCATTTAGTTTAACTTAATATAATAAAAAAACTCAAATTAAAGCTAAAATAAATAAAACTATATAGACAAAAAAACAAAACTTGCAAAAAAAACACAGCAAAATGACAAAAAAAAGAAAGTAAAAATAGATTTTTAGATTATAATTTTTACACATGATGTATTATAAATTATTGCACAGCATGGCACCATTATTAATAATTTAATGATCATTCAAATCAATTTAAAAAAATGTGATGCATGAAATAAAAGTTAGCTAAATGTTATATATATATATATATTGTAAAATATTATTTAAATATATTTATATTTACATAAATATATATATATTTTAGCTGGTGTCCAAGGCAGTTTTCATTTAGTTTAACTTTATATACTATATAGATACAAAATTACAAAGAAAACACAGCAAAATTACTAAAACTTGAACAAAAATTAAAATGAAAACAGAAAATAAAAATAGATTATTAGATTATAATTTTTACACATGATGTATTATAAGTTAATGCACAGCATGGTACTGTTATTAATCATTTAATGATCATTAAAATATTTGTATTATTTTTTATTTGATGCATGAAATAAAAGTTAGATGAAATAAATATGATTTAATATATATATATATATATATATAATTTTTTTTTTATTTTTTTATTTTATTATATATATATATTTTATATAATATATTTTAGCTGGTGTCCAAGGCAGTTTTCATTTAGTTTAACTTTATATACTAAAATAATGGAAAATTAATAATAAAACTATAGACAAAAAAAAATCCTGTAAAAAAATTACAAAAACTTTAAATTAAAACAGAAAATAACAAAAATAAAAACTAATTCAAAATATTTGTAAATGATATTAAAATAACTCCATTTCTTCTCCGTAGTGACGATTTTCTAAACATTTTTAATCAATTTATTAATGAATTTGAGATGATATCGTACTTTGTGTTGGTGTCATAAATCCTCATGATAAATACATCTTCGCTCCGTGTAGTCATATAGACACAATATTTTACTATATTTAGCTAAGACTCGTGTTTCTAGGGAAACCGTCACGTCCTGCCGTTCACAGATCCCAGTTCAGTTCATAACATAAATAAATAAAACATTTATTTCACAGGATAACAATCATAAGAATCATATTCAAATCAACCTTTTATAAGGTTTTATATTATTTTAATATAGTTCAGGATAACATCGCTCAGTTAAAGAGGCTTTCTTTAGTGTGTGATGTTGCAGTTTGAGCATTAATAAAGCCTCCAATGAGCACGGCACAATATTCCTCATTATAATAATTAATGAGCTGAATAAAGGGGCGGGGCCTGGTTGAGTTAGTTAGTCATATGTTAAATCTGCTGGTTATGGTAAGGGGCGGGACATTTCCCAAACGCCAATCACAACACACTGCTCCAGCCCGACCAATCAGAGCACAGTGTGCTTTACAGAAGGCGGGGCTTCATAGAGACAGGAGTGTTACTGACAGACTGGGAAGAGAGGAGCCGCAACAATGGAGGATATGGGGAAATAATCAACATTCAAGCTGGAAAACCCACACAGATCCTGATTACTGGGCAGAACTGGTTCTGACTTTCACGTCTCGTAAATGTCCGTGCTTTAAATGTTTGTTCTGAATGTGTGCCAACGTGTGTTAATGTGAGCATTCTTCAGCCCTTAAAAGGGAATTGTGTCACATTTGCTCGGTCAGTAAATGATTTATTAAAGATGCATAAACACAGGAGAACATGAGCACTGTACTCAGTCACACTGGACCAGCGGCTCACACGGGTTTAGGCAAATAAAGTGAGCGTGAAGCTGCCACTGCCACTGCATGCACTTCATCACACTGGAGATGCTCTCCAATGAACATTTATTAATGATATTTAGCATAATAATTTGATCACACACACACACACACACAGTTTGAACACACACACAAAAAAAACAACGCACACATACACATTGAACACACACACACACACAAACTGAACACACACTCATACACATTGAACACACACACACACTGAACACACACATTGAACACACACACTCACTTAACACACACACATTGAACACACACATTCACTGTACACACACATTGAACACACACACACACACAAACTGAACACACACTCATACACATTGAACACACACACACACACACTGAACACACACATTGAACACACACACTCACTTAACACACACACATTGAACACACACACTCACTTAACACACACACATTGAACACACACATTCACTGTACACACACATTGAACACACACACACACACACACACACAAACTGAACACACACTCATACACATTGAACACACTGAACACACATTGAACACACACACTCACTTAACACACACACATTGAACACACACATTCACTGTACACACACATTGAACACACACACTCACTTAACACACACACATTGAACACACACTCATACACATTGAACACACACACACACACAAACTGAACACACACTCATACACATTGAACACACACATTCACTGAACACACACACATTGAACACACACATTCACTGTACACACACATTGAACACACACACTCACTTAACACACACACATTGAACACACACATTCACTGTACACACACATTGAACACACACACTCACTTAACACACACACATTGAACACACACTCATACACATTGAACACACACACACACACAAACTGAACACACACTCATACACATTGAACACACACATTCACTGAACACACACATTGAACACACACACACATTGAACACACACTCATACACATTGAACACACACTCACTGAACACACACATTGAACATTCACCCACACACACAAACACTGAACACACACACACATTGAACACACACACTCACTGAACACACACACATTGAACATCCACCCACACACACTCACTGAACACACACACATTAAACACACACTCATACACATTGAATACACACACTTACTGAACACACACACATTGAACATCCACCCACACACACTCACTGAACACACACACATTGAACACACACACTCACTGAACACACACACATTGAACACACACACACACAAATTGAACACATACATATTGAACCCACACACACACACACAAACTGAACACATACTCATACACATTGAACACACACACACGCTCACTGAACACACACTCATACACATTGAACCCTCGCGCACACACATACACAATTAACACACACATACACAATTAACACTCTCACACACACACAAACTGAACACACACATACACAATTTACACTCTCACACACACACAAACTGAACACACACACAATTAACACTCTCACATACACAATTAACACTCTCACACACACACACAAACTGAACACACACATACACAATTAACACTCACACACACACAAACTGAACACACACATACACAATTAACACTCTCACATACACAATTAACACTCTCACACACACACAAACTGAACACACACATACACAATTAACACTCACACACACACAAACTGAACACACACATACACAATTAACACTCTCACATACACAATTAACACTCACACACACACACAAACTGAACACACACATACACAATTAACACTCACACACACACAAACTGAACACACACATACACAATTAACACTCTCACACACACACAAACTGAACACACACATACACAATTAACACTCTCACATACACAATTAACACTCTCACACACACACAAACTGAACACACACTCTCACACACATACACATTTAACACTCTCACACACATACACATTTAACACTCTCACACACATACACAATGCACACACTCACACACATACACAATGAACACTCACACACATACACAATGAACACACTCACACACACATACACAATGAACACTCACACACATACACAATTAACACTCACACACACATACACATTTAACACTCTCACACACATACACAATGCACACACTCACACACATACACAATGAACACTCACACACATACACAATGAACACACTCACACACATACACAATGAACACACTCACACACACATACACAATGAACACTCTCACACACACACACATACACAATGAACACACTCACACACACATCCACAATTAACACTCTCTCACACACACACACACACACACACTCACACACACATACACAATGAACACTCTCACACACACACACATACACAATGAACACACTCACACACACATCCACAATTAACACTCTCTCACACACACACACACACACACACACTCACACACACATACACAATGAACACACACACACATACACAATGAACACTCTCACACACACACTCACACACATACACAATGAACACACTCACACACACATCCACAATTAACACTCTCACACACACACTCACACACACATACACAATGAACACACTCACACACACATACACAATGAACACTCTCACACACACACTCACACACATACACAATGAACACACTCTCACACACACATCCACAATTAACACTCTCACACACACACACTCACACACACACACACACTCACACACACATACACAATGAACACACACACACATACACAATGAACACTCTCACACACACACATCCACAATTAACACTCTCACACACACACTCACACACACATACACAATGAACACACTCACACACACATACACAATGAACACTCTCACACACACACTCACACACATACACAATGAACACACTCACACACACATCCACAATTAACACTCTCTCACACACACACACACACACACACTCACACACACATACACAATGAACACACACACACATACACAATGAACACTCTCACACACACACTCACACACATACACAATGAACACACTCACACACACATCCACAATTAACACTCTCACACACACACTCACACACACATACACAATGAACACACTCACACACACATACACAATGAACACTCTCACACACACACTCACACACATACACAATGAACACACTCACACACACATCCACAATTAACACTCTCACACACACACTCACACACACACACACTCACACACACATACACAATGAACACACACACACATACACAATGAACACACTCACACACACATCCACAATTAACACTCTCACACACACACTCACACACACATACACAATGAACACTCTCACACACACACTCACACACATACACAATGAACACACTCACACACACATCCACAATTAACACTCTCACACACACACACACACTCACACACACATACACAATGAACACACACATACACACACACATACACAATGAACACTCTCACACACACACTCACACACATACACAATGAACACACTCACACACACATCCACAATTAACACTCTCACACACACACTCACACACACATACACAATGAACACACTCACACACACATACACAATGAACACTCTCTCACACACATACACAATGAACACACTCACACACACATACACAATGAACACTCTCTCACACACATACACAATGAACACTCTCTCACACACATACACAATGAACACACTCACACACACATCCACAATTAACACTCTCACACACACACTCACACACACATACACAATGAACACACTCACACACACACACTCACACACATACACAATGAACACACTCACACACACATACACAATGAACACTCTCTCACACACACTCACACACATACACAATGAACACACTCATCCACAATTAACACTCTCACACACACTCACTCACACACACATACACAATGAACACACTCACACACACATACACAATGAACACTCT
>CM042261.1:3705658-3893158 GCA_023566225.1 Romanogobio albipinnatus | reverse complement strand
CCTGCCAACAAGCCAGAACTGTATGAGGTAAGATATATTACATTGTGTACTATTTGTAATAATGCACTCAATGTCATGATTATTCATCTTCAAATGACTGTATTTGTCTGTTACAGGAAGTGAAATTGTACAAAAATGCCAGAGAAAGGGAAAAGTAAGTTAACTGGACATCATATTGTTCATTGGGTCTACAAATGTATTTGTTTGTCTTCTTAATTGATGTGATTATGTGATTGGGTTGCATTTAAAGGTAGGGTAGGTAAGAATTATCTAAAACACTTTTGTCCAAATTTGTTTAAACTTTCTTTATATGTCAATACATAATTAAAATGTAAGTACTCTGAAAAAGAGAATATAAAAATCGAGTGACTCTAGACTTTTTAATCTGCAATAAACACCGCTCATTATTTTCGTTCGGGACGAAACAAGTGATTGGCTTGGACGACTGTCACTCTCTCTCGCTACCATGGCTACCACCCCTTTTGCTACATGATCTGCCCATGCGCGCACCCGTTTGATTTGAGGAGTTCAAGAGTCAAGACTCGACGCAGGTCCTCTTGTCCTAAACTAAGTGCTCCTTGCCCTGCACTTCGACCTCCCCGTCCTCTGCCTCTACTTCCTCGGACCCTAGTTGCCCACCCTCTTGCACGACCTCCTCTGCTTCGCCCTCGAGCCAATGATGCGGTACTTGTCTCCGGAGTGTAGTCCTCATCAGAGTCAACAATGCTTTCATCATGGAAACTCTTACATGCAAAACACCGTATATGTTATGAATCTTACACGAAATTCATCTTCATCACAGTATAACTGATGTTATTGGAAAAACATGTATCAATGCTACCCGTTTTTAGCTTTGCCTTATAAATATAACTAGCTCGTTACCGAATCAAACAAAAATATATATTTTAAACTTTGCCAGTATCGGTATTCTAGCTTGATAGTTAACATCTTATTTGTTTATATTCATAATGATAAAGTTAGATTTTTTTATTACATGTGATTCTGACATGATGTCACTACATGCACTCCGCTCGTCTCAGGTAAATAATGCGTCTTCCAGCTGAGCGGTCGGCGTAGCGCGTTCATGTGTTTTGGGGGCGTGGCTTTGGAAAGAGCCCAGAAGGGAGAAGGTGGAGTGAATGGAAATAATGAGCTGTCTTTAAAACAGTCGTGAGAGGTCTACAGACACTCAATTTTTATACTTTCTTTTTCAGAGTACTTACATTTTAATTATGTATTGATATATAAAGAAAGTTTAAACAAATTTGGAAAAAAAAGTTTTTTAACCAATTCTTACCTACCCTACCTTTAAAGGGACAGTTCACCCCAAAAAAAAGGAAAATTCTGTCATCATTTACTCCCCCTCAAGTTGTTCCAAACCGTTATGAATTTCTTTCTTCTGTTTAACTCAAAAGAAGATATTTTGAAGAATGTTTGTAACCTGGCAGTTGTCGGGCACCATTGACTTCCATTGTGTTTTATTCCCAAGTCACACGACTGTTTGGTTACAAACATTCTTCAAAATGTCTTCTTTTGTTTTCAGCAGAACAAACGCATTATGTCATTATGCCCTTTTAATGTCTTTGTTTGTTTTTTTTTCATTTGGAAAGGTATGACAATATGGCCGAGTTGTTTGCTGTGGTCAAAACCCTCCAGGCCCTGGAAAAAGCCTACATTAAGGACTGCGTGACTCCAAACGAGTGAGTTTGTTTTGTTTGTGCAAAATGTCACGATCTAAAGGGATAGTTCACCAAAACATTGAAACTAACACATGATTTACTCACCCTCAAGCCATCCTTTTTTTTTAAATATAACTCCAGTTGTGTTTGGCTGAAAGATGAAAGTCGTATACACCTAGAATGCCTTGAGTGTGAGTAAATTATGGGATAGTTTTCATTTTTGGGTGAACTAACTAGGGTTGGGTACCGTTCACATTTTAACCGGTACCGGTATCGGTACATGAAATTTGGTACCGGTACCTTTTTCTGTACTTTAGGGATGTTTACATCAATAACTGTTCCAGGGGTGTAACGATACACGTATTCGTATTGAACCGTTTTGGTACAGGGCTTTTGGTGCACGCGTGTACCGAACGGTTATGAATGTAATCTTTAACAGTTAACAGTCGGCTTGTTGTAAGCGCGGAACACACTTCAATCCGAGTTCCCACACGAACATATTAAGTATTCAGTCCATTTTATCACGAAATTCAAACGATAAATGCCGTTTTAACGCTCTTTAATGTGCCGTGACTGATAGACGCGTATCAGTTCAACTTAAAGCGGCGGTGCGCGAGTCAATGCGATCATCTCTTCCTAAAGAATAAACATAAATTAATACATCTTGAGGTATGTTGAGGATACATTACAACTTACTGAAATGTATCATATGTCGTGTAATCGCTCCATCTGTGTTTCAACCGCGGAAAGACAATAAAACAGCTTGTAAACAATGTCATGCAGAATCACGTTTACTCAGAAGTCATTCAGTGTCCACAGCTGTAGCTCACTAGAGAAATCAACTCTTTCACTGAATACATGCACTATATTAGCCGTTATATTCACTATATTAGCCGTTATATTCATTATATTAGCCGTTATATATTCATTATATTAGCCGTTATATTCATTATATTAGCCGTTATATATTCATTATATTAGCCGTTATATATTCATTATATTAGCCGTTATATTCATTATATTAGCCGTTATATATTCATTATATTAGCCGTTATATATTCATTATATACTACTTAGCCTGTTAGTGATGTCTTGTTTATTTAATGTATGTTTAAATAAACCTGTCATGAAAATTACAGCCACTAAATGATTATATTTCAACTACGAATAAAAATAATTAGATTTTGAAGTTAATGCTAAAACTGCATACGCACTGCATCTGCCCTGCCAGCTATACGTCGCTGGTGCATCCTCCAACTCCGGGCAGCCTTCCTTATCTCTCCCACTTGCATTTCTACACGTGACGTGACCTGCAGCACTCCACTTTTACTTTATTTTACTGTATGTCCACACACACACACACACCTCTTATTTCACGCGAAAAAGACACCCACTGTCTGAGGTAACATACGGGCACGAGGATACATTGCGCATGCGTCGAAACCGTGCGACGCACACGCTCCGAACCGAGACAAGCGAACCGAACGGTTAGTTTTATTTTTTCATGTACCGTGCCACCCCTAGTCCATATATAATAAACATTTGCTTGTTTTGCAGATACACAGGAGCTTGCTCAAGATTGCTTGTCCAGTACAAGGCTGCTTTCAAACAAGTCCAGGGATCAGATGTTGGCTCCATCGATGACTTTTGTCGGAAATACAGGGTATTGTCAAAATACATATGTATTGGTCCAGTGCACTTCATATCAAGGATTAGCTTTTTAATATTTCTCCCTTGTGTGTCTCTGGCAGCTGGACTGTCCACTGGCTATGGAGAGGATCAAAGAGGATCGACCAATCACCATTAAGGATGACAAGGGCAACCTGAACCGCTGCATTGCAGACATTGTTTCTGTATGTATCTTGAACTCTTGATGCAGTCTAGAATGAATAGCTTCATGCCAGTGTTTATCGATTGAGCACAGAGGTTTCCTTCTTGTTCCAGCAGTTGCATTAAGTAGATTTATTTGCTCAGACTTTCAATAAATAATCCCAAATGTAATTTATCACAGTAGAGTACATGGTGCATTGAGTTCCTGCTAAAATATATACAAGATCTGCTTGTATACCATTTTAACGTTTGTGTTTTCTCCCATGCAGCTCTTCATCACAGTGATGGACAAACTCCGACTTGAGATTCGTGCCATGGATGAGGTAGTCATTCCACATCAGCTTAGTTAGATTAGCACAATGTTATTAAGTTTTTTCCAGATTTTAAGCTTCTTAATTGTTTTATAGATCCAGCCTGACCTGAGGGAGCTCATGGAGACCATGAACAGGATGAGCAACATGCCTCCAGATTCAGAGGCTAAAGACAAAGTCAACCTCTGGTGAGCCTAGATTCATTTCAGGGAAAGACATTCATATGTATTTATTAGGGGTGTAACGGTACACAAAACTGACGGTTCGGTCCGTACCTCGGTTTTGAAGTCCCGGTTCGGTATGGATTCGGTACAGCAGTTTTACAAAATTGCTTTTTATTAATTTTTATTCAACAGTGGTTTAATGAAAAAAATTGTGTCTGTCCTTAAATGAATTAAATTATAACTAAAAGTTTCTTAAAGATAATGCTGTAAACTATATAGGGAGCCCTTACTTACATATAGCTATTAAAGATTAACAACAGAGCCCAAACTATTAGCCTAAATTCAGCTGCTATTTATTTTTAGATATAATAATCAACACTCATAAGCTTCACATAAGGCAGTTTTTGCATTAACTTCTAAATCTAATTATTTTTATTCGTTGTTGAAATATAATCATTTAGTGGCTGTAATTTTCATGACAGGTTTATTTAAACATACATTAAATAAACAAGACATCACTAACAGGCTAAGTAGTATATAATGAATATATAACGGCTAATATAATGAATATATAACGGCTAATATAATGAATATATAACGGCTAATATAATGAATATAACGGCTAATATAATGAATATAACGGCTAATATAATGAATATATAACGGCTAATATAATGAATATAACGGCTAATATAATGAATATATAACGGCTAATATAATGAATATAATGGCTAATATAATGAATATAACGGCTAATATAATGAATATAACGGCTAATATAGTGCATGTATTCAGTGGAAGAGTTGATTTCTCTAGTGAGCTACAGCTGTGGACACTGAATGACTTCTGAGTAAACGTGATTCTGCATGACATTGTTTACAAGCTGTTTTATTGTCTTTCCGCGGTTGAAACACAGATGGAGCGATTACACGACATATGATACATTTCAGTAAGTTGTAATGTATCCTCAACATACCTTAAGATATATTAATTTATGTTTATTCTTTAGGAAGAGATGATCGCATTGACTCGCGCGCCGCCGCTTTAAGTTGAACTGATACGCGTCCATCAGTCACGTCACATTAAAGAGCGTTAAAACGGCATTTATCGTTTGATTTCGTGATTAAAATGGACTGAATACTTAATATGTTCGTGTGGGAACTCGGATTGAAGTGTGTTCCGCGCTTACAACATTCATAACCGTTCGGTACACGCGTGCACCGTACCGAAAGCCCTGTACCGAAACGGTTCAATATGAATACGTGTACCGTTACACCCCTAGTACTTATTCAGCAAGGACGCATAAAATCAATCAAAAGCAACAGTAAAGGCATTTATAATGTTACAAAGGATTTCTATTTCAAATAAATGCTGCTCTTTTGACCTTTCTAATCATCAAAAAACACTGGAAAATCACGGTTTCCACAAAAATATTATAGTTTTCAACACCGATAATAATCACAAATGTTTCTTAAAGCAGATCATCATATTAGAATGATTTATGAAGGATCATGTGACACTAAATTCAGCTTTGATCACAGGAATAAATTACACTTTACTATAGAAAAGAGTTATTTTAAATTGTAATACTGTACTTACTGATTCTGTGAGACTCTTTCAAAAACATTGAAAAATCTTAAACTTTTCAATGGTAGTGTTCACGTATAATAATTAATTTAGTCCTTAAGAATTTAGACTTCAGCTTAGGAAATTTTTCCCACCGATTATTCGACGTGTGACAACCCAGATAAAACAGGTATTTTCAAATCGCTAATTCTAAAGCGAAAGTAAAATGCACATGGCCGCTCGGGCATTCATAACGGAGCGATGCGGAACAAAGCGAGTGTGCTCAATGAATTCCTATGAAAGTTAAGCTTCCATAGGCATGAACTGAAAACACCAGACTGGACATGCACAGTGAATGACTGCGCCCGTGAATGAATGTCGGGCGGCCGTGCTCGTTTTACTTTTCTCTTTAGAATTAGCACCAATTCGGGGGCGAGTTGCTTGAATGGTGGGTTCATTAGTCTGTTATTCTTAATAGTGTTGTCACGATACTGGAATTTCTAACTTCGATATGATCCCTAAAAAAGTATCCATTTTCGATACCACAGGGAAAAAATGCTGCTTAAACTGTCAAATAGATATTTTTAATATAATTTATTTTATTATTTATTAATTTCTATTGAAATTATTAATAATTCTATTTCTATTGAGGCAATTAAAACTTTCTTCTGAAGAGATCACTTTATATGATAAAGCTTCTAAGGTTTTTCTCATATATAAACGTTGATCAATTACCATTACAATTATCTCACAAATATTTGCAAACTAATTGTGTTGCAATAGCTTACATACAGCACAAGCTTGATTTCAAATTGAAATTAAAAAGACGAGTAAACAGTAATAAAATAAGAACAAATGACTAACAATAGCACAAATAAATACAATAGAATAAAGATACAAATTAAATAGACTGCTTTAGACGCCGACTTTTTGGGACTTTAGCTTATTCATTGTAAAGTCGACGTGTTCCTTTTAAGCATATTCAGGTTAAGAACGTGCATGTGAACGCACTCCGAGAGTCTTGTACGCACGGTTCACCTGCATTGTTGGGTTATTGGTTTGCATGTAAACCCAGATAACAGGTTATTTCAATATTATCAGAGTACTGGTGTGCATGTAAACGTGCTCACGGTTGTCTTCTTCTTCTTCTTCCTCACAGGTTAACCACACTAAGCAGCATGTCTGCATCCGATGAGCTGGACGACTCCCAGGTTCGCCAGATGCTGTTTGACCTGGAGTCCGCCTACAACGCCTTTAATCGCTTCTTGCACTCGTCTTAAACGCTCCTTCCCTCTCTCATCTCCTCTTCACCCGCTTTTTATCAAACCGTGGTTTCATTTTCCCTATTTTGCCCATGTCTCTTAAACATTGGGTTGTTTAGATTTCAATGTAGGAACTGCATAAGGCTTACATTGTTCACTAACACAATTAGGATTATATTGTTCATAGATTTGTTCTTTCAAAGTAGTAGTAGTAGTAGTAGTAGTAACATGAAAAGTTTTGTTTCTATCACATAGCCATCTGAGATGGGGATGAGTATATAGGGAAAATATGCCCGCCTCCATGTGTTTATATGACATATGAATTGATAGTTTATGGATCTCATAATATATTATAGAGCAAGGTTTGATCCTGAATTCTCAGTACTGCATTTTATTTTTAAATGTATAGTTTCACATTTACTTTCTTTGTTAAAATTGATTTTTTTTCCCAGTATTTAAATGAGACCATTTTAATTGCGCTCATTCATTTACAGTAACATTTGTTGGTTATCTTGACTTTTATAACAGAGCTTGTTCTCTTTCCTTGGCATGGTGTTGGTCTAGTTCACTTGATTATGTAATAAGTCATATTTATTAAATGACCGTTGTAAATAAAATAGTTTTGAAATAAACAACATAACTTTCAAAAACATTTGCCCATTTGTATGTGATGTGTTCAAATAATCATATTGAACCCTTTTCTTTTGGTTGGACGATCTCTAAATAATATCTACCATGGAGTGTAAATAAGATGGATCCACTTTCTTCCACTGTAGAAAAATGAAGCCAAAATATTCCACGAACGGTAGTTGCCGATTACTTAATTTGGAGCCCAAATGGGAATTGAAAGATTTCCACGCGAAGATTTAATAACAGGTTTAATTTGGTCAAGCGGATTCGCCTTCTTGACCAACAAAGCTGTTTGGTTTGAATCTGACTTTTATGCATTGCTATTGAGTACAAAAGTTGGGTTCCAGAAGGAAAAACTCCACTCATTTTCTCCACAAGGAAATTGATTTTGAATTATAACTCATAAACGTTTAAACACAGCCCTACTGTGAGCTACGAGGTTGATAATCAATGGTATTTTGCTGTTATTGAAGCCTTCAGCTCGCATTATTTCAGCTTATTTTTTTTAAATAATCATGTTTAAGTGGTATTCCTGGTGAAAAACTACATTACCCATGATGCTTTACAGAAAATTCCTCCAATCAAGAGTCGAAAAAAACAACTCAAATAGCTTTTTAGCCCCGCCCACTCCCATAAAGCACTGCAAATGACGAAATTAAATCTCTCCCTACACTCTCAAAATACTGAAATGATGCATATTCAGCTATAAACTTAAAATAAATTGTTTTCATATGTATAATCAACATATTTAAAGAGTAGTTTTGTATTTCTCCATTGTTTTAAATTCGATTATGCTGTTCGCAATGCTTCATGGGATTGTAGTTCTTTCCCTCGGTATAAAACCTTTGTATTTTTGTCCGATTTCCAAAAGGATTTTTGCTTCAAATCAAAGGTTTTTTGTGTGTGTTGTGATTCACGCATAGCTGGTTGGTTTGCTTAATGGATTATAACTCTTTAACCAAGAGTATTTTAAAATCCCTATGGGAAAAAAATACTTCAGGAACCACCGCTGCTTTTCGCCGTCACGTGCATAGATATACATAATAGACATTTTCACAGACAGACTGTGATGACGCGTTTTAACGGTCATCAATATCGTAAATCCTGCAACGTTTTTGTATTATCATTTAAAAAAAAGTACATTTATAACACTAATACTTTGTATTTTATTACTTTTGCATCAAATTACAATAAACAAGTTGCCGCTGCTGTGAGGGTGTTTAGTAATAGCGTCTATGGGAGTGATGGTAAAAATTAACATATTTCTCTCTTTTCACTTCCGTTATCAATC
Organism: Romanogobio albipinnatus; assembly: GCA_023566225.1. Classification (NCBI taxonomy): domain Eukaryota; kingdom Metazoa; phylum Chordata; class Actinopteri; order Cypriniformes; family Gobionidae; genus Romanogobio; species Romanogobio albipinnatus. The sequence goes on along the minus strand of CM042261.1, from coordinate 3,884,425 downwards.
TCACTCTATTTTTTTCCCTCTTTTTGAAAGTTGTGAAATCACTACTGTGGCGTTTTTCTTTTGCTATGTGAGCAGATGGGCTTACAGAAAAATATTTAATGTGTTCTCTCATTCACAGCTATAATATTTAACCCAAATATGACTTCTTCCGCTCTGAGAAACCCGGAAATGTGAAAAGGGTCTATAGGCTAGACATCTCGTCCGCGCTGTTGGCCAATGGAGGTCGACGTCCGCACCTGGCGGCCATCTTGTCACAGTCAGCTCGCTCACTGGTAACATTGTGTTTTAATGAAGCATGTACTTTTTAAACAACCATAACTTGCTCAGTTTTCTACTGATTTTCAAACTGTTTGGTTTGTTATAAACATCAGAGATTTGGTTATGACACTTGTAAGATTACAAATTTAAGAAAGTACATTGTATTAGCATTTAAGATAAATATTATGATATCAGATTAGTCTGCTATGCAAATCTTCCAGGCCAGTTCATGTTTTCTTTTTATTGTAAGTAAAATGAGCACCATATGTCTTTAATGGCCCTTGGAGCCCATGAGTGATTGGATTAGCATCTATGCATTTGAATGTCACTGTTATGCTGATTGGATCAGGACTGATGGCAGGAACGTTTGGGGTGTGTAAAGGTGCGTTCACACCGGACGCGATTCGCGCGAGTGATTTACATGTTAAGTCAATGCAGAGACGCGGAATGGCATTCTGCGGCGCGATTCGCGCGAATGAGGCGGCGCGAATGACGCGAATTGAGCGTTTTGAACACGCGAATCACGCGATTCGCGCGAATCGCTCAAGTTGAAAAATCTGAACTCAGGCGGATATTTCGCGCCGCGTTAACCAATTACGAGCTTGCTCTAGTAGTGACGCATTTACAAGCGGAGGCAGAAATCCCAACAACAATGGAGGACAAGATAATCGTGGCCGTATGTGAATACCCGGAGCTGTATGATACATCATCCTATCACTACAGGAACAGGAATAAAAGGAATAAAGGAATAAAAAGGATCTTGCTTGGAAGAAAGTGAGTTATTGTGAGCCATTGTGAGCCATTTCACAACGAGACTGGAGCAGAAAAAAAGAGCCAGAGCCAGAGGCAAATGTGAGAAGGACTAGCCGAGGAAAGGCGGGTCTCGCCGGGTAAACGAGCGCGGAATGTCACTGATCGCCTGGATCTCACAACTCCGAAAACGCCAGATAAAATGCTCAAATAGGCACTGTTTTTATAAATTAACCACAGATTTGAGCTTTAAACAACTATATTATCGCCTGAAAAAGTGTTTAAACTACGTTGTCACACATTAATAGTAGTATTTTTTACATAAAAGACGTCAAGTGACCGAGACGAGCTGGCTCATATAGGGCAGAAGCCCCTCCCATGACGCGAATTCGCGTCTGTTGTGTAGTTGTCACACACGAATTTCACGCGCGAATGAAGCGAGTAAACTCAAAATGTTCAAGCGTCCACCTTCGAATTATTCGCGCGAATCGCGTCCGGTGTGAATGCCACATAAGAACGATCTCCTGTGGGAGGTCCTAACAGTTTCCCTTTGTCTGAAGCCCTTTGTCTTCCCTGTATAAAGTCTCAGAACACAGAACGTTGGGTTAAGATGTTGAAGGGCGGCATGATAACATCGATGCTGAAAGACTGCTACACTACAAACCTTCAATAAAATCTTCTCCCCACAAGAACTCTGGTCAAGCTTACTTATTTTATGTATTGGAGAAATCTAATACATTGGCGAGCCACCGAAACGACAGCTCAGCCAAATACACCAAAATCTAACACACTGCTTACTTATGAATAATTATTTATAATTGGTTCAAGCTTCCAGAATTATAGCCACGTTAATAACGTTTGTAAAAAAAAAAAACATTTGTAAATCCCTCAAGATTTCAGCGAGATAAGGCCCTTACATCAGGTACCGTACCACAGAGCCCCCCAGAAAGCTTGCCTGTGACAAGATGGCCGCCGGCGATGACGTTAGAGACCCTATGTTAGACATCTATGGTCACGTGAGCCACCTTCAGAAAACATGCGCGGCTCCTTTAAGAGATTGCGTCCTGTGCGTCGATGCGTCTCCATAGTGACAAACAATTACAAACCCAAGTGATGCTTCTCTTGTTCAGCAGGCCATCGATTCTCAAACGACATACACACTTAACGCTGTTGTTTTCAACAGGTCGGGGTTAGAGTTTATGTAACTCGTTTTATATGTTTGTATTGTCAATAGTGATTAGGATCGTGTTTAGATGTTTTGTATTCGGCGTATCACTTAGGAAAAGTTACCTCAAAGGCAATCGAGTGAAGTTTTCCATCGGGTCAATCCTGCATTCTTCAAACAGCCAGGATTTTATTCCTGCCATGATCAAAATATAAGTGGTAAAACAGGGAAAATTCGGGATGAACATCACAGAGGTGGAAGAGCACATCTCCCTGAAGTATGACATCAAGAGGAGACTTGGGAAAGGGGTAACGTTAAGCTGCTTATTCTGTGTTTTAAAGGTTTTGTAGGGAAGGGTTATATAGGCTATTTGCTGCTTTGTGGACAATATTTAGTATGAAATATTAAAATATCATGGGTTATTGTTTCTATCTTGTGTTGTATTCAGTAGTGATGTTGTGCATGAGAGAAGTGACCCTGTTATTGATGCAGTTTAAACGGCGACTGATGCTTGTGTTTATACTTAAAGTAAATGCACTTTACTTAAGAAGTAAATGGAACAAAAAGGGATGTTTTTAGTAAAAATGCAATCTCCAAAATAGGAGGATTAACAATAATGTCAGTCAGTAAACATCACAGGTGCCTTAAACCAGAGGTTTTCTGACTGGGGTCTGGGGCCTCCAGGGGTCCGAAAGGGAGTGACAGGGGTCCATGGAGGATATATATATATATATATACAGTGAGGAAAATAAGTATTTGAACACCCTGCTATTTTGCAAGTTCTCCCACTTGGAAATCATGGAGGGTCTGAAATTGTCATCGTAGGTGCATGTCCACTGTGAGAGACCAGAAATCACAATATAGGATTTTTTAAACTATTTATTTGTATGAAAAAGCTGCAAATAAGTATTTGAACACCTGTCTATCAGCTAGAATTCTGACCCTCAAAGACCTGTTAGTCTGCCTTTAAAATGTCCACCTCCACTCCATTTATTATCCTAAATTAGATGCACCTGTTTGAGGTCGTTAGCTGCATAAAGACACCTGTCCACCCCATACAATCAGTAAGAATCCAACTACTAACATGGCCAAGACAAAAGAGCTGTCCAAAGACACTAGAGACAAAATTGTACACCTCCACAAGGCTGGAAAGGGCTACGGGGAAATTGCCAAGCAGCTTGGTGAAAAAAGGTCCACTGTTGGAGCAATCATTAGAAAATGGAAGAAGCTAAACATGACTGTCAATCTCCCTCGGACTGGGGCTCCATGCAAGATCTCACCTCGTGGGGTCTCAATGATCCTAAGAAAGGTGAGAAATCAGCCCAGAACTACACGGGAGCAGCTGGTCAATGGGGGGGGGGGGGGGGGTAGCATCATGCTTTGGGGGTGTTTTTCTGCACATGGGACAGGGCGACTGCACTGTATTAAGGAGAGGATGACCGGGCCATGTATTGCGCGATTTTGGGGAACAACCTCCTTCCCTCAGTTAGAGCATTGAAGATGGGTCGAGGCTGGGTCTTCCAACATGACAATGACCCGAAGCACACAGCCAGGATAACCAAGGAGTGGCTCTGTAAGAAGCATATCAAGGTTCTGGCGTGGCCTAGCCAGTCTCCAGACCTAAACCCAATAGAGAATCTTTGGAGGAGCTCAAACTCCGTGTTTCTCAGCGACAGGCCAGAAACCTGACTGATCTAGAGAAGATCTGTGTGGAGGAGTGGGCCAAAATCCCTCCTGCAGTGCAAACCTGCTGAAAAACTACAGGAAACCTTTGACCTCTGTAATTGCAAACAAAGGCTACGGTACCAAATATTAACATTGATTTTCTCAGGTGTTCAAATACTTATTTGCAGCTGTATCATACAAATAAATAGTTAAAAAAATGAATTCTGGATTTTTTTTTTAGATTATGTCTCTCACAGTGGACATGCACCAACGATGACAATTTCAGACCCTCCATGATTTCTAAGTGGGAGAACTTGCAAAATAGCAGGGTGTTCAAATACTTATTTTCCTCACTGTATATATATTATACATTATTTTTATTATTATGTATTTTATTATATATTTGATTATGGTAAAATAAAAGGAGTGACAGGGATCCATGGGGAAGTCTAGAGAACACCTGAAAAAATGTTTAAAAATGAATACATACAAATAAGATTAAACTAACAAAATAAATAAATCAAGTTGATTAAAGTGAAATAAATAAATAAATTGTATTTAAATAAATAAATAATAAATTAATACTACAGACTAAAATACATGCACAAAATGTGTGCTTGTGTTTTGATTAAAATAAATACAATTAATAAAGTGAAATTTGATTTATATAAAAAAAATAATAAAATAAATTTAATTTGAAAATTAAAATAACTACATAAATAAAACATGTAATCAAAATAAATACATATGATAAAACTAAATAAATAAATACAAATTGATTTAAAAAACAAATGCAGTGTAAAAATACAAAATAAGATTAACCAAACTAAATAAAATAAATAATTAAAATGGTATATAAATAAATAATAAATTAATACAATAGACTAAAATACATTTATAAATAATATAAATAAATCAAATAAATATATAAATAAATAATAAATTAATACAATAGACTAAAATACATTTATAAATAATTTAAATAAATAAAATAAATATATAAATAGAGAAAAAATAAAGAAATAATACATTTTTATTTTTGATTCAGATAAATTAATAAAATAAATAATATTTGATTCAAATAAAAAATAAACTGCCACATAAATAAAAACACTCAATTAAAATAAATAAATAAATAAATAAATAAATAAATAAAATAAATAATGATTTAAATACAGAAAAGTAGTGTAAAAATGTCAAAATAAGATTAATGTAAGTAACTAAATAATAATTATAATAAAATATAATTTAACAGAATTTTCACCATATTAATCAGGTCCTTACACATGACAATATACAGTAAAGCTGCCTTTTAAATCCTAGGATGCGGTTCCTCGCACGGGGATGATCATATTCGGGGTCCGGGGCTTCTAACAGATTGAAAAGCCCTGGTCTAAACTGTGCTTGAGCTCTCGTCCGTCAGTCCAGTGAATAACACAGACGACTCAAATAAGGGTTTCATGGCAAGACACCTGGCCATTCATTTCCTTCAGTCCGCTGTTTTATTACAGTGTGTGTTCACATCCGTTTCTCACAGGCATATGGGATTGTTTGGAAGGCGGTGGACAGAAAAACAGGAGAGATTGTCGCTGTGAAGAAAATCTTTGATGCCTTTAGGAATCGAACGGATGCTCAGGTTAGAGACCAGACACATTTATTTTATTATACTATAGTACTGTTATATGTGTGAACAGGTGGAGGTACAGTACAGTAAGGTCAGTTAAAAAAATGGTTTCTAACTTCTGCCATTTTCCCATAGAGAACATTCAGAGAAATTACGCTCCTCCAGGTAAGAATATTTAGTTTTAATCCATATATTTACACCACTGTTCAAAGGTTTGGGTCTGTTTGTTTTTCAGTCTTCTGCTCACCAAGACTGTGTTTATTACAGTAAAAACAGTGAAATATTACTCCAGTGTAAATCATCTGTTCTCTATGTGAATATATAGTAAAGTGTCATTTATTCCTGTGATCAAAGCTGAATTTATCATCATTACTCCAGTCTTCAGGGTCACATGACCCTTCAGTAATCATTCTCATATGAGGATTTGACGATTAAGACACATTTATGATTATTATCAGTGTTTAAAACTGATACATTTTGTTCTTTGATGAATATTAGGAGTTCTAAAGAACAGCATTTATTTGAAATATAATCTTTTGTAACATTATAAATGTGTTTACTGTCACTTTTGATCAATTTAATGTGTCCTGGCTGAACACTAGTGTACATAAACAAGTAAATTCTGTGTATTGTTAAAGGATTAATTCAGTTCAAATGATAGTTTTCTCACCCCCATCTCATCAGATGTTCATGTCTTTCTTTCTTCAGGGGAAAAGAAATGAAGTTTTCTGCACATAATGGACTTCAATGGGAACCAACGGTTGAAGGTCCAAATCAATGCAGTTTCAGAGGAAGAGCTTCAGAGGCTCTGACCGATCCCACACGAGGATCTGATCTAGACAAACATCGGTCATTTACTACAAAAATAAACATTTATATACTTTTTATCCTCGAATGCTCGACTTCGGTGGTGTTTTTCTTCACAACGTATGACGTCATCACGCTGGAAAGGTCACATGATGTAGGTGGAAGTACCGCCCCAGTGTTAAAAACGAACGTGCAAAGACTAAATAAGACTAAAGAATTTTATCCGGCACTGGGTTGGTACTTCCACCCATAGATATACATAATAAAGGCTAGATGTCTCGTCTGCGCTGCTGGCCAATGGAGGTCGACGTCCGCACCTGGCGGCCATCTTGTCACAGTCAGCTTGCTCACTCGTAACATTGTTTTAATGGTGCTTGCACTTTTTAAACAACCATAACTTGCTTAGTTTTCTACCGATTTTCAAACTGTTTGGTTTGTTATAAACATCATAGATGTAGTTATGACACTGTATACTTATGAATAATTATTCATAATTTGTTCAAGCATCCAGAATTATAGCCACGTTAATAACGTTTGTAAGAAACCAAACCATTTGTAAATCCGTTAAGATTTCAGCGAGATAAGAGTATTTGTGTTCAGATCACTCGCCTTACATCAGGAGCCCGCCAGAAAGCTTGCCTGTGACAAGATGGCCGCCGGCGATGACGTTAGAGACTCCGCCATAAGACATCTAGCCTTTATTAGGTATATCTATGCTTCCCCCTACGTCATGTGACCTTTCCGACGTGATGACGTCATACTCCGTGAAGAAGAACAACACAGAAGTCGAACATTTGAGGTTAAAAAGTATATAAATGTTTATTATTTTTGTAGTAAATGACCGATGTTTGTCTAGATCAGATCCTCGGCTGGGATCGGTCAGAGCCTCTGAAGCTCTTCCTCTGAAACTGCATTGATTTGGACCTTCAACCGTTGGTTCCCATTGAAGTCCATTATGTGCAGAAAAATCCTGGAATGTTTTCCTCTAAAACTTAATTTCTTTTCAACTGAAGTAAGAAAGACATGAACATCTTGGATGAGATGAGGGCGAGTAAACGATCAGGGAATCCTTTAAGGTATGTTATCAAATTCCCTTCTTCTTTTCTCTTTCGCAGGAGTTTGGGGATCATCCTAACATAATTAAATTACTAGACGTCATCAGAGCCCAAAACGACAAAGACATTTACCTCGTGTTTGAGTTCATGGGTAGGAGAGCATCTTTGCTGCGGTGTATATTGTAATCCCATGTCCTTAAGATTGAGTAATTATTAAATTGATACTTTGTTCTTTTCTTTTCAGACACAGACCTACATGCAGTAATAAAGAAGGGAAGTCTATTAAAAGACATCCATAAGCGTTATGTAATGTACCAGCTTCTGAAAGCGACAAAATATCTTCACTCAGGCAACGTCATTCACAGAGACCAAAAGGTTTGTCATTATTATGGAGTTCAGGATGGAGTACCACAAGGCTCAGTGCTGGGACCGCTGCTGTTCATCCTTTGAGATAATTGCTATAAATACAACTCAATATTACTAAGAGGCTGTTCATAGCCAGTCCCACAGATCCACAAGCTCTCTCTGATGATCCAATAATTACAAAGACTTGTTTGAACAATTGATACGTGTCCTGAGGAAGGACGAGTAGCCGAAACGCGCACACCTTTAACTGGTGTTTTTAATGATTCAGCCCAGTTAGTTAAAGGGGTGATGAATTGAGAAATCAACTTTCCTTTGAGCCTTTGATATATAAAAGTTAATCGTGATATAAGAATATCCTGTAAGTTTCAGAGCTGAAAACTTCCTTGTTAGTCAAAGAAAAGCTTTTATAGACACCAGGGGCCGGATTCACAAAACGTTCTTAAGAATGAAATTATTCTTAACTGGCAATTTCTTCTTATTTTCTAACTTATGAAAAAATATAAGAATATTTTGTATTCCCAAAAACTTTTCTTGAGAATGTTCTTATCTTTTTTCTTATGATTGTTCTTAAGATAAAATTTAAAGTATTCATATTCACGGAAATAATGTTCTTTAAAATCATCGCAAATAACTTCTTAAAGTTAGGATAACCTCCAATCTATCTTAAATACCAATTTTACTGTTAATGTGTCACAAAATGTAGTTTTAAGACTTTTTCAGGTGAGAATGTAGTTGTTTAAACCTCAAATCTGTGGTTTATTTATAAAGAGAGCGCCTATTCAAAAAAATTATCTTGTGTTTTTGGAGTTGTGAGATCCAGGAGATCACCGGGCGCTCAGCGCTCATTAACCCCGGCGAGAGCAGCCTCTCCTCGGCCAGTCCTTCTGTCATCTGCCGCTGGCTCTGATGTCCTGTAGTGGTGCATCTTGTGTAGATCTAACTGGTGATCTTTGCTCTCATGAATCTATAATTTGTTGTCTGCCAAATCATTTTGACTGAGGGCAAAGAGAAGTTACATAACTTTATTTTTTAAGGATATTTAAATACACATGCAGTGAAGATAATGTAGGAGTTGCCTGGACCACATTTGTGTGGCTATTAATGTTTAATATATATTTTTAATGAAAATGAAAAGAGGCAGAGTGGTGTATTATGACATATTTCTCCCGGAGCGCCTTGAACGCGCGTCTATTTCGCTTCAAACGCTCGATTTCTACGCGCGTCCAATTCGCCGCGGACGCGCGAATGGATTCAAAATGTTCACTCGTCAAACTAGATGCGTTTTTGACGCTCTATTCGCGTTTGGTGTGGACGCGATTCGCGCGAGTGATTTACATGTTAAGTCAATGCAGAGACGCGAAATGGCATTCTGTGGCGCGATTCGCTCGAATTTTTCAACTTGAGCGTTTCGCGCGAATCACGCGTTCAAAAAGCTAAATTAGCGCGAATCGCACCATTGAGCGTTTTGAACGCGTGATTCGCGCGAATCGCTCAAGTTGAAAAATCTGAACTTTGGCGGATATTCGCGCCGCGTTAACCAATCAGAAGCTTGCTCTAGTAGTGACAACAATGAGGAGAAAATCTGTATATTAATATCTGGTTCAGACAATATGATTATCAATGTGATAACATTAAATGACATGAAACACAACCCAGTCTCTTTTTGTTAAATGCAAGTTTATGTATGATCAATAATACAAAAGTATAAGTAAAAGGTATAAGAAGCTACACATGAAATAAAGCAAACAATTCAGTCAAACATTCAAAGTCAGTGCTAGTCGGCTACAACGGTAACGTAAAGTTAAATAGCCTAAAAATAAAAAAGTAAAGAAACTTCACTTTAGCCCCGTTTCCACCGAAATTACCCAGAACAATTTGTACCAGCAACTTTTTTTACAGGAACTTTTTTCCCCCAGACCTGCTGCTGTCTGCTTTTCCACTGCGGTCTAAAGTACCGAGAAGATTAGGTAATTAGTCCGGTGATGTAGGACTGCGCGCAGCGCGACTGCTCCTCCCAGTCAGAGACGGACAGTAATAATTTTTGTGCAACACTGTCTGCAACAATTACAAGTGGAGGAGATGCAAGCAGCGCTGCTTTTTCTGGTTACATGGGCGTCGGAAGCAAAAAAAATGTGGGTGGGTCCTCATAAAGTACAAATATACTGCTTTGCTTGCTAAATGTATAGTTTGGAAAGACAAAATTACGGAAATCGCTAGTAGTGTAGGGGTAAGACGCACGGCACCTAGTTTTGACACAAATCGACCTTGGTTCGAGTCCGGCTTTCGCCGAACTCAATCTTCTCTCTTTTCCCATCACATATCAGATCGGAAAGGCATTTATTTTCAATAAAAATGAAGAAAATATTAGAAAAGTGGAAATAAAGCGTCTAACGTGTTTAATAATAAGTGTTTATCGATTAGGGGTAGGGTCCAATATCATTGATCGTAAAAAGTGGGTGGGTCTTGTCCCACACACATACAATGGTTCCGACGCCCATGGCTGGTTATATATTGGTTTACTAAAGAGGTCATTAACAAAACAGCAGAAAAGAGACGAGCACTGATACTAAAGCGTATTCTGAAAGCTCGTAAAGCTAGATTTAAAATATGACAAATTATGTTATCATCAGCTATTACGGACATTGACCGTGCAATGGCTGAGACGAACGCGCGCCATCGGACAGAAAGAGCAAGACTGATATTTACTGAACGCTGAACGATCCTCGCAAAAGACTTTTAAAAATGCCGGTTGGAATAAAATGCTGCGTGAGCTCAACCAATCAGCATGTTCAGCGCCCAAGTCCCACCTCCGCAAGTTCCCGAACTTTGAAAAAGTACCACCCCGGGAGCAGGGCCGCTCGGAGGGGGAAATATTTACCCGGAACTTCATTTAGACCCTGGTTTCTGCGGTCGAAACACACCAAGTACCACCCCAAAGTTCCTAGTTCCTGGGGAAAGTTCCTGCAGTGTAAACGCGGCTTTTGCCCTCAGCCTAAACGATTTGCCAGGGAACAAATTATAGATCCATGAGACCAAAGATCGCCCGTTACAAGACGAATTATAGCTCGAGACACACCACAGAGACATCAGAGCCAGTGGCAGACGGCAGAAGGACTGGCAGAGGAAAGGCTGCTCTCGCTGGGGTTAATGAGCACGGAACGCCGCTGATCCGCTGGAGCTCACAACTCCGAAAACGCCAGATAAAATGTTCAAATAGCCGCTCTCTTTATAAATAAACCACAGATTTGAGCTTTAAACAACTACATTATCTACTGAAAAAGTCTTAAAACTACGTTTTGTCACACATTAACAGTAGATTTTAACAAAAAAAGACGTGTAAACACAGCCCATGTCAGCCATTTCTCAACGAGACGAGCCGGCTGGCAGAAGCCCCTCCCATGACACGAATTTGCGTCTGTTGTGCAGTGAATGTCACACGTGAATTAAGCGAATTTTACGCACGAATGAAGCGAAATAAACTCAAAATGTTCAAGCGTCCACCTTCGCGCGAATAGCGTGATTTATTCGCGTCAATCGCGTCCGGTGTGAACGCAACATTATAAAATAATGATTTTACAGACACGGCACATTAAAAACACGACATTGAGTGATTTACTCCCGTCAAGCCAGTCACGTAAAAAATAGTCTGCACACTTATTAGACGAGCTTTGAGGTGTTTTTCATTCAGCGAGTGTTCAGTAATACCTTTCAATAAAATAACACCATATAACACCTTTTATTTTCTTCTTAAGTAAAAAATTAAGATGTTCTTAAGAAAATATTTGAGAACTTCTTAAGAATTTTTCAAGAATTGCACTTAGGAACATTCTTACGAACTTCTTAGAATTTATCTTAAGAGTTTTCTTAACTTCTTTCTTAAGAAGATTTTTGTGAATCTGGCCAGGGGAAACGAGAAAACGAGAGATCTCACAATATGTCGACCACTGACGTAATACGACGCAGAAGCACTGTCTCAAGCCCGCCCACTGACTTGTGGAGCTAAACGATGCCGGTTCCAGCTCACATGCGTAAGACATTGCGCGTTTGTTCACTTAATTTCACCGCAGATTCGTTTGTAAACAAGATACAGGTCGAGACTGGATTTGCAGACATATTGAGATTAAAACACAATGCTGTGCCTTCTGGATCCGACAGGAACGCTGCAACACACTTATGTGAGTAAAACATGTTTTTATATGTGTTAGTATTGCATTGTTACAGATCGTTTGATATCTATTGATTACACACCTTAGCACGCGCTCACAGGCTGGAGAAGCTGTTATTGGTTCATTCGTGATCAGACTCGGACTTGTAACGCTTGCAAAGGCCAACGTCCCGGGGTGTGTGTTTTTCAGACGGGCTACCAAAACGTAACACCTATCTTAAATAGTGAAATAACATTCCTTTCTTGCGAGTGTGTGTGTGTGTGTATACGGGTCGCGGTTATTCACCGATCGGGCAGGCCAAGTAATACAAAAATAACATTCCAATCAATCGCGGGTGGATGAGAGATGAATCATTGTGTTTGTTTGATAAAGGCATTTTGTGAGCCCTGTGAGCGTTTCTCCAGACGCTTTCAAAACAATCCCCACATGTACTGAGGGGAGCTGAAGCTCATTAAATATGCAAATCTTATATAATCCTAGTCGTGTGCGTTTACTTCCAAGTCTTCAGTGCGGCACGCCCATCAAAACCAAGCGTTTTTCAGAGAGCCTCAAAACCAGGTCAGAAAATAGCCTATTACTGATTCATTATGATGTTTCTGAATGTAAAAACCACGCGAACGTCATAAGTTGACCTCAGACAACAGTATAAAAAATAAAAAAAGCCAGTTTGTGACACCTTCAGGATTTTTACTTCATCAGCCTTGGAATATTTCATCTTCATAATTTGACAACTCAATATTATGCTTAGAAAATGAGTTCTGATTTAAGTCATTTGTGTATTTTTATCTTTTAAAGCCATCCAACATCTTACTAGACTCAGATTGCTTTGTGAAACTGTGCGACTTTGGCTTGGCAAGATCCCTGTACCAGATCCAAGAGGATGCAGCGAATCCTGCCTTGACAGAGTATGTGGCAACGCGATGGTACAGAGCCCCCGAAATACTCTTGGGATCCATTAGGTGCGTGGACTCTCCTATAATGCTTTTTCCCAACTTTCTCCAGTGTGTAATGTTGCTGTATGAAGGGAGTTCTTCTCTATATCAGTGTCAGTGTTTCTGAACTCCTGAAACGCCTCCGTTATAGTCTCAGGAACCAACACGTCACAATATTCCTCATTATAATAATTAATGAGCTGAATAAAGGGGCGGGGCCTGGTTGAGTTAGTTAGTAGTGTGTTTAAACTGCCGGTTATGATAAGGGGCGGGACATTTCCCAATCACCAATCACAACACACTGCTCCAGCCGACCAATCAGAGCACAGTGTGCTTTTCAGAAGGAGGGGCTTCATAGAGACAGGAATTGAACAGAGCGTTACTGACAGACTGGGAAGAGAGGAGCCGCAACAATGGAGAATATGAGGAAAATTATGAACATCAAAAAACAAAATCAAGACTTTGTAAAAGGGCATAACATAGCCTCTTTAGCCCTCATCCTTCCCTCCGTCATTTTGACCGGAAAATCTTTTAAAAATGTATTTAAGTGTTTATCGGAGTGGTTCAAGACCCTAGGACTTTTGTCACACTTGAACCACAAATACACACAAAATATTGCCTGGATTCGAGGAGTTTTGTGGTTGACCTTTGCGGGTCAAACTAAAATTGCTAAAACTTTACCTTAAAGTTGTTTTATAATGTCTACATGTTAGTAAAGTGCATCACCAATGCACTTTACTAATATTCACCTGTGTCTGTTTACATTACATTAATATTACTTGTGCAATAATTACCATTACTCGTTTATTTTACTTTACCAGTACTTGTGCAATACTACTTATTATTACTCGTGCAATACATTACCATTTCCTGTGCACTGTGTCTAGACCTATATGTGTCTTTGGTCTGTCTTTACTGTCATATTGTCTATTTATTGTTATGTGTATCAGCACTTTTATGTTTATAGTTGCACATAGAGCCTGGAGTAATGACATTTCATTCTGCTGTACACTCCTTGTTGTATAGTCTGAATGACAATAAAGTTGACTTTGACCTGTAGAACTGACTTTAGGACCCAGCGGAACGGCTCATTTGCTCCATATAGAGCTATAACTAAGGCTAGACTGGGTAAACCCAGCCTGATCTGCCGGCGATTTGATTTCGCCCTGCAACTCAGTCTGGAAACCCGTACATTAATTTCTACTGCTTCTGTTACACTTTTGCGGGAACCAATCACAGACTGGCTTATCCACCTGGCCCGCTATTGGAGGGATTATCACGATGACAGAAAGGGAAGCGATGGATCGTTGCCCATTGATTACACCTCTTTGGTCTGATTGGTTGAAGGACTATCCAATTGTGTACAGAGTCATTTAATTTATGCTCGTTTATCACACCTCTTGTGCAGTAGAAAATACAAAGCAGACTCCCCAGACCAATGTTCAATCTTAAATTGAGCTTGGTCTGGTGATAGCCAGACAACTATAATGTTGCGTTCACACCGCACGCGATTCGCGCGATTCGCGCGAGTGATTTACATGTTAAGTCAATGCAGAGACGCGAAATGGCATTCTGCGGCGCGATTCGCGCGATTGAGGCGGCGAGATTCGAGCGATTCGCGCGATTGAGGCGGCGCGAATGACGCGAATTGAGCGTTTTGAACGCGCGATTCGCGCGAATCACGCGATTCGCGCGAATCGCTCAAGTTGAAAAATCTGAACTCTGGCGGATATTTCGCGCCGCGTTAACCAATCACGAGCTTGCTCTAGTAGTGACGCATTTACAAGCGGAGGCAGAAATCCCAACAACAATGGAGGACAAGATAATCGTGGCCGTATGTGGAGACCCGGAGCTGTACAATACATCATCCTATCACTACAGGAACAGGAATAAAAGGAATAAAAAGGATCTTGCTTGGAAGAAAGTGAGTTATTGTGAGTTATTGTGAGCCAAGTGAGCCATTTCACAACGAGACAGGAGCAGAAAAAAAGAGCCAGAGCCAGCGGCAAATGTGAGAAGGACTAGCCGAGGGAAGGCGGGTCTCGCCGGGTACACGAGCGCTGAGCGCCGCTGATCCCCTGGGTCTCACAACTCCGAAAACGCCAGATAAAATGCTCAAATAGGCACTCTTTTTATACATTAACCACAGATTTGAGCTTTAAACAACTATATTATCGCCTGAAAAAGTCTTAAAACTACGTTTTGTCGCACATTAATAGTAGTATTTTTTACAAAAAAAGCTCATATAGGCTCATATAGGGCAGAAGCCCCGCCCATGACGCGAATTCGCGTCTGTTGTGTAGTTGTCACACGCGTTTT
Organism: Romanogobio albipinnatus; assembly: GCA_023566225.1. Taxonomy (NCBI): domain Eukaryota; kingdom Metazoa; phylum Chordata; class Actinopteri; order Cypriniformes; family Gobionidae; genus Romanogobio; species Romanogobio albipinnatus. The sequence continues at coordinate 3,869,318 of CM042261.1, read as the reverse complement.
TCACGCGCGATTCGCGCGAATTACACGCGCGAATGAAGCGAGTGAACTCAAAATGTTCAAGCGTCCACCTTCGCGCGATTAGCGCGAATCGCGTCCGGTGTGAACGCCACATAAGGCCTTCTAACATGAAATATCATGTTATATTATTTGTTTTCCACAAGAGGTCAAAAAATATTAAGTATAATTTTAGGGCTTCGGGTCATTTCGACCCGTGAGGGAAGGATGTGCGAGGGAAGGATACTCCAGCGTGATGACTCCGATTGTTCGAATATTACAATTAAATAATACTTAAATCGATATGTCATCCGCAATATACCCGTCTCCAGCGTGTTGCCTCCGATCATTCGAATATTGCACTTAAATAATTATTTAATCAACATCATCCTCAATAAACCCGTCTCCAGCGTGTTGCCTCCGGCCCTTCGAATATTCCGATCTATTATGACCTCTGACTCTGACCTGTAAAGCTGCCAGAATAATAATAATAATAATACGCTGTTTGTTAATTGGCCAGAGGAGAACTGGCACCCCGACTGAGCCTGGTTTCTCCCAAGGTTTATTTTTCTCCATTCTGCTCCTGATGGGGTTTTGGTTTCCTTGCCACTGTTGCCTCTGGCTTGGCGTGCTCAGTTGGGGACACTAAATTTTTCAACTAAACATCGAAATAAATCTAATTAATAAACTAAATTAACCATATAAACTAAATTACTGATCTAATTATTGATCTAAAGCCCACACTGTCACCGTATGGAAATTGAAATGAACTGATGACATCAATGGCTATACAGCTTAATAAAATTATGCTGCATTATTTTCCCGTTTAACACTGTAAAGCTGCTTTGAAACAATCTACATTGTTAAAAGCTCTATATAAATAAAGTTGAAGGATGAGGGTTAAGAACACTATAGTATATATTATGATAATGAGTCATATATTTCCTGCAGGTACACGAAAGGTGTGGACATGTGGAGCATAGGTTGCATTCTGGGAGAGATGCTCCTGGGCAAGCCGCTCTTCCCTGGGACGTCTACCATTAATCAAGTCGAGAAAATCATGAGCGTCATTCCACATCCCTCAACAGAGGGTGAGTTCGTATCTCACACGAGGCTTGTTCTTCCACACGACAACCACAAAGCTCACGCAACGACTTCAGAGTCACTGTTCATTCATTGATATACATTATTTCCAGATGTGGTGGCCATTCGATCAGAGTATGGGGCTTCTGTGATTCAGAGAATGCTGCTTAGGTATGTTAAACATGTTTGAATGATCGTTTAGCTGAACTTGAACGATGACTCTGCTGACATAATAATCATGCTGGATGTGGATGTGTGTTTAGACCACAGGTGCCATTAGATGAAATTCTGCCGGCATCAGTGCCACCCGACGCCCTTGATTTAGTGCAGCGCCTGCTGGTTTTCAATCCAGACAAGAGACTCAGTGCAGAGGAAGCTCTGCAGCACCCTTACGTGTCCAAGTACGTCTCGCTTTCTTTAGTGTCTTATTTTAAAGGGGTGGTTGATTATGATTTAACTTTAACTTTAGTGAGTGTGTAGTGTCACTGCTTGAGCATAAAAAACATCTGCAAAGTTACGACGCTCAAAGCTCAAAGCAAAGGGAGATATTCTCTTTCACAGAAATCTCTTTTTAAGGACTACAACAAACGGCTGGTAGGGACTACAACGAGTTAGTGACATCATAACCCTAACATTTACATAAGCCCCGCCCCCGGGAACATGTGGAGAAGAGGAAGAGTTGCTGTAGTCGAGTCGTCTTTCACATTTATTGATACAGTACGAACACAAACTTAAAGCAAGAAGACATCATCGGTTATAACCGTAATTACACTAAACTATCCCTGTTCTCTCTTCATCAGCAGATATTATCTGGCTCATCTTACCCCACACCAGCGCTTTATAGATTATCATGACAGAATATGCTAATCGATGACTGAAGATGGTTAACTCATAAACTCATCAACTATCCCTTCAGAAGCGTCCTGTCTCGTTCTACATGTTTTCTCTTCTTCTTGAGTCTCTCCATCATTGTCTGACTCCGTTTTGATCATAAAAGGCTGAACAGTTTCTGTCATTTTCAATGTGTGTGTGTGTGTGTGAGGTAATCAGAGCTGCTAACATGAGCTCTTGAAGCTCCGACCTCTTCCTGAAAGGGGCGGGGAGCAGCAGCTCATTTGCATTTAAAGGGACACGCACAAAAACGGCGTGTTTTGCTCACCCTCAAAAAGTGACAATTTTAATATGCTATACAAATGATCTGTGGGGTATTTTGAGCTAAAACTTCACATACACACTCTGGGGACATCAGAGACTTATTTTACATCTTGAAAAAGGGGCATTATAGGAAACCTTTAATGTTTTTAAATAATAGTGTAGTGGCCAAAAGTGACATCCAGCCTAGGAAAAGATTTTGTAAGCATATTGCGTAGTTGAGTCAATTGTTTTATTTGTGGTGATAATGCAATGAAACATGGCAAATTGGCTGTCATGCAAAGAAATGATAAACAAGAGAGAACCAATGACATATTAATAACTCATTGTGTTGCCAATGCATGCTTGTTTTTCTATGCATCTATTTTGCATAGTAAAATTGTAGTTGTAGTTTGCCTTTTTTTGCCAAATAATTTAGTCAGATAAACACCTTAACCAAATTTAGTGTTTTGCTCTTCCCTCATATTTAAAATATTTAAAACATGTCCTCATATTTTGATGGTTTAATCAAACAAATATCCACTCCTGACATCACTTTTGACCACTACTGTATGTCAACATGAGATTGCTATTGATGATTGGCTATTAATTAATGTTAACCAGAAATTATAATGTTACTGTTAAACCATTTACTGACTACAGTACTGAGGCATTATTTTTGGCCACTTTTTATTTTATATTTTATGTTTTTCTTCCTTCTAATAATGGTGGTTAACATTAGTAAAAAGCTGTTAATATAAACGCCTTAATTTTTTAAAATTAATTTATTTGAGGTGCAGTCAGTGTATAAAAAACAGCTCAATTTAAAGTTTAAACTTATGTATTTATTTTTTTGGCTTCACAGCCTTTGTCAAAGTATTCTTATATCAAGGTTTTACTTATAACCTCTGCGCCGAACTCGGTTTTACCTCCGCGCCGAACTCGAACGCTTCTCATTGGCTGTTTAGTGGCCGTGTGATCGAAACACTCAGCAAGTAAACACATTTGCACAAGTAGGGCTGTTTTGTTCTATTCATCAAAGGACCCTGAAAAAATATTACACAGTTTTCAACACTGATAATAATCATACATGTTTCTTGAGCATCAAATCCTCATATTAGAATGATTTCTGAAGGGTCATGTGACACTGAAGACTGGAGTAATGATGATAAATTCAGGAATAAATGACATTTTACTATATATTCAAAAGGGATTTGATTTTACTGTGTTTTTATCAAAAGTTTAAACTTATGTATTTATTTTTTGGGCTTCACAGCCTTTGTCAAAGTATTCTTATATCAAGGTTTTACTTATAAATATCTCATTACAGAAGTATAATTAGTATTTTATGTTGACCATAAGTCATATTGAGTCAAAAAATATTCATCCTCTTCCCATATTCTTCCATTGCAAGATTTCACAACCCGGCCAGAGAGCCTTGTTTGGTCTATGATGTCATTCTGCCGGTGGACGACGACGTCCAGCTCTCTGTTACTCAGTACAGAAACAAACTCTATGAGGTGAGGGGAAACTTTACATTCATTACTTTCTCACAGATTTACTTTGACCTTTGTCCTCATGCTGTCTTACTGTTGTGAGTGTACACAGTCATGTGATTTCTGTGTGATGTTAACAAACACTGTGTCACATTCACCAAGGCGTAAGTAATCACTGAAGTTTACACTATCAATCAAAAGTGTAGCTTTTTTTGAAAGAAAAGAATACTTTTATTCTGCAAGGACGCATTAAAGCAGGGGTGTCCCAACTTTTTTAAAAAGGGGGCCAGATTCGATGTTGTGGGCCGGTTCCTTTTCTATTATATTATATCAATATATAACTAACATCCTGTGTTTCTTGGAAACATGACAGATTTGACAACCTTGAGTTGACAGTATAGATATTTAACAATATCTGTAAAACTTTCATCAACTAAGTATTTCTGTCTTTTTTCCAGTCCAAATATCTAAAAATTCTTAAATCAAGATGCTTTTACTAAGGAAAATGACAGTTTTTACTTAAAATAAGCAAAATTATCTGCCAATGGGGTCAGAAAAATAATCAAAACAAGACTGCAAACAGAAACAATGTTATTTTTCTTACCCCATTGGCAGATAATGTTGCTTGTTTTAAGCAAAAACTCGCTTCAATTTCATTTTATTTTCCAGAAAACATGAAAAAATAGCTTATGTCATTTAACTTATCTAATAAATGCATCTTGATTTAAGAATTTTTTGATATATTTAGACTAGAAACAAGCCAAAAATACTAAATATAAGAGCATTTTTTTGCAGTGCACACATGGCAAAAAGTATAACATATTATTTCTATATCTAGAATGGCTTTATGGTACTTGGTCTATAAACATATGCAAAAAACTGCAAGTTTTTGACAATATATTATGTAATTTGGTACCCATGTCTACATTAAAAATTTAATAAAATGAGATATTATCCTACATTTCTGACCGATTACCACGGTTACAGTTAGTAAATCCATGATAAATGTTTGAAAAATATTTTAACTGGATGGGCTCAGTGTTTCTCCTGATTTGCACGTTAGTGTTGTTGATTAAGTCATCGCTGTTTCACTGGCTCTAAATTAAATTAAATCACAGAGAGATTTGCAGCTTGTACCGGAGACCTCTGCGCCGAACTCGAACGCTTCTCATTGGCTGTTTAGTGGCCGTGTGATCGAAACACTCAGCAAGTAAACACATTTGCACAAGTAGCGCTGTTTTGTTCTATTCGTCAAAGGACCCTGAAAAAATATTATACAGTTTTCAACACTGATAATAATCATACATGTTTCTTGAGCATCAAATCCTCATATTAGAATGATTTCTGAAGGGTCATGTGACACTGAAGACTGGAGTAATGATGATAAATTCAGGAATAAATGACATTTTACTATATATTCAAAAGGGATCTGATTTTACTGTGTTTTAATCAAATAAATGCAGCCTTAAAAATAATGAAACATTAAAAAATACTAAAAATACCCCCCAAAACTGTTGAACTATTTATAGTAATAATCTCAAGGGTAGCATGTACAGGATGAACAGCAGCGGTCCCAGTACTGAGCCTTGTGGTACTCCATATTAAACTTGACTCCATAATACTAAAAAATCTCTGTTTTCTCCTGAAAAAGATGATCCTGGAAAAACGGGCCAGTCGGCATATGCAAAAACAACCTCATTTCAGGCAGAAATTAGAGGAGAAGACTGCAGAAGTGAATGAGGACAGTGGATTGGACAGGAGAGATGGGAAGCACGGTGTGGATGGAGATCATGAGAGGAAATCTCCCAGCGACAAGAAGAGCCACAGTGGAACTGGAGCAGCTGTTGCCAAACCTCTCAGTCGGCCTGAGCAAACACAGGAGAGCGCCAGCCCGACACTGAGCCCCAGTGCAGGCAAAACCTCTTACAACCCCATCACACACATGCCAAGTGAGTTCTGTTCAATCACATTCAATTCACACTGCAGGTCTTGATGCCCGATTCTGATTGGTTGACGACCAGCTTACATCATCTTTTAAAAGTGACCCATATCCGATATCTGCATACACTTGGAGACCTGGAAAAGTTTAGGCCGAAAAGGAAGGAAAAACAGTGCGATTTTGTCAATGGATGCAAGCTTTTGCTTTCCGCACCATCTTTGAAGGTCAGCAAAACATTGGTCTCATAAGGCGGAGAATAAAGAGCCATGTCATGTGATCGTGGTTGTTGACGATTTTTCAGTGGCATATGACGCCGCTTACATGGCAAAGGAATATCCGATCTGTACGCTTACATGGCAGACGCGAATGCACATATGTGGCAATAAATCAGATTTATTTCCACATATGAATGAGATCTGAAACCGATATGAGAATATCAGGATCCATGTGCTTTTCTCCTGCTTACACGTCCGTGGGTCATATCCGATCTGTGCCACATGGGAGGGGAAAAAAAATCGGAATTGGGTCACTTGAACCATGTAATGTAAATGCGGCCCTATACACATCAGCTTCGGTCAACGAAGGTCCTGGTTTCATGATATTATAGAATACACATACTGTAAACCCTAACGCTCAAAATAATGAACTGGTTTGAGTAGAGCCAACTCAAATGAAACAAAACTTTTATGAGTATTTAGAACTGTTTTGAGTTTTATGAACTTCTTTTAATTTAGACTGGGATTGGGATTTCTTGTTCCCAACATGCTTTGCCATGAAATTTTGGCATGTAAATGCCAAAATTAAGTGTTATATTTTGTGTAAGATTAACGTTAAGTGGGAGATTTAGGTGTGTTTAATGTTTTGTTATGCTAGTTTAGAAGAGTTTCTGTTATGTTGTTTTTTTTAGGGTGATGAGTGGAGCGTGAGCTTAGTTTGAGAACAGATTTATGTTAAATGTATTATATTAATGTCCTGATTCAGCAAGTGCTAATGCTACCAAAGCAGTGTGTAACCAATTAGCAAGGTGGAATTTATTGAATTAGCTAGTTATTTGAAATTATGAATGAGATCTGAAACCGATATGAGAATATCAGGATCCATGTGCTTTTCTCAGGATTACACGTCCGTGGGTCATATCCGATCTGTGCCACATGGGAGGAAAAAAATGGGAATTGGGTCATTTGAACCATGTAATGTAAATGCGGCCCTATACACACCAGCTTCGGTCAATGAAGGTCCTGGTTTCATGATATTATAGAATACACACTACCGTTCATAAGTTTGGAATAAGTATTATATAATGAATATATATGTATGAATATATATTATATACAGTATATATATATATATATATATATATATATATATATATATATATATATATATATATATATATATATATATATATATATAAAGTCACAGTAAAGACATTCATAATTTTACAATATATTTCTACACTCTAAAGCCGAATAAGTTGGCAAAACACAAAAAAATTGAGGCAATCGGTTACATCAACTTTTTTAAGTTAAGAAATGTACAGTTTAAGTAAGCAGAACTTGCAGATTTTTATTTTGTACTATCACCATAATGGCTCTGTTACAAACAGACAGACACGGGAACCAAGTGCTGGTGAGAGATGACAGAGTTTATTGACAACCAGAATGAGTGTGGCAGGTAAGTGCAGGTGATACTTGGCTGACGTCCTCTGGGCGACGGAGGGAAGACGAGAGCATCGACTGGCCCTGGTGCTCTTCGAGATACGACTGCGTACGAGTGGCGAACCGAATGGACAGCTGGATGAAGCATTCGAGGCCGATGGTATCCTCGTATGCAGCGAGATGCAACCGCACTCTGGGATCCAGACCCTGTCGATAGGTTGTTAACAAGGAACGCTCGTTCCACCCACTGGCAGCAGCGAGAGTCCGAAACTGCAGAGCATATTCATTGACTGACTTCGTACCTTGTTTCAGATGGTAGAGTTGTTCTCCGATGGCGGAATCCCAGCTGGGTTTCCCAAACACTTCCTTAAAGTGAGAAACAAAACTAGAGAGAGACTGGATGACTGGATTATTTTGGGACCATAAGGATTCCGCCCAGCGAAGTGCTTTGCCAGAGAGTTGAGAGATGATAAACGCTACCTTGGCGTGGTCATCGACATACAGGTGCGGTTGCATCTCCAGGACCAGCGAGCATTGGAGAAGGAATCCATTGCAGTCCTCTGCAGCTCCAGAGAAGGGGGCGCCGGTTTGGCCATGGGACAGGCGTAGACAGGCGGCGAAGAAGCGGTGGTGTTGGCGGAAGTGCTCGCTGGTGCAGGTGTTGTTGACAGGGGAGTGAGAGCTCGCCGAAGTGCATCGACGAGCTCTTGAAACGGATCTGGAGTGCTCATCTGGTGACGGTGTTGATCCGGTCTTCTGTTACAAACAGACAGACAGACCAAGTGCTGGTGAGAGATGACAGAGTTTATTGACAACCAGAATGAGCATGGCAGGTAAGTGCAAAGCAGGTGATACTTGGTAATCAGGAAGTGCTCAGGGTGATGTCAGTCTGTGTTCGTTGCAGGAGGTCGAGGAAACACTGGAGACAGGACGAGGAGACGCTGGAGACTGGACGAGGAGACGAAGGAGACAGGTAAGTATACAGGTAAGTATACAGGTAAGTCCAAGAGTGTGCAGGAGCCGTAGCATGTGCAAAGAGACCGGACAGTGACTGTGAGAGTGTGTGGGGCTTAAGTGCAGGCAGTGATGAGGTGAGGACGAGCAGCAGAGATGTGTGATCAGAACTCGGGTGATAGCATGCACTGGTACTACGAGGGGGTGGAGCCTGGCGTTCTTGTGACATTACCCCCCCTCTACGGCCCGCTCCTTAAGGCCGAAGACCCAGACGTCGTGGTGGGCGTCCTCTTCCTCGTGGTGCCGGCCTGTTAGGATGGGAGGTGTGGAAAGCATCAAGCAGGTTAGGATCAAGGATATCCTCTCTGTTTACCCAAGACCGTTCCTCAGGGCCATATCCTTCCCAGTCGACCAGATACTCTAGTCTACCACCACAACGCCGGTAGTCTAGGATCTCGTGAACCTCGTAAGCAGCTCCTTCCTCCAGGATGAGCAGAAGGGGGGGCTCCTGGGGGTTCCAGGAGTCCTGGTGGCCGTGACAGAAGGTACGGAGGAACCGGCCTATCTCCTGGATCTTCCGTTCCGTCTGTCCGTTCGTTTGAGGATGATACTCAGATGACAGGCTGACGGTCACACCTAGGAGACTGAAGAAGCTCCTCCATACTCGGGAGATAAACTGGGGACCTCTATCAGAAACTATATCTTCAGGAATGCCAAAATACCGAAACACATGGTTAAATAGGAGCTCAGCTGTTTCCATGGCAGTAGGCAAACCTCTCAGGGGAAGAAGACGGCAGGATTTAGAGAATCTGTCGACCACCACTAGGATACAGGTGCAACCTTCTGACTCTGGGAGGTCAGTGATGAAGTCCACTCCCAGGTGTGACCACAGGCGGTTGGGAACGGACAGCGGAAGGAGTTTGCCGGCGGGGAGGTGTCGTGGGCTCTTTGACATGGCGCAATCCTTGCATCCTCTCACGTACCTTCTGACATCCGCAGCCATGTTCGGCCACCAGAAGCGTTCTCGTAGCAACGAGAGGGTTTCATTGACCCCTGGGTGGCCAGTGCCCAGAGATGTGTGTGAGGAGTGAATGAGGGGAGTGCACCGAGTGCGAGTGACATACTGGCGATCTGGAGGGCAGCCTGGCGGGGCGTTGGTGGAGACATCGGTAGAGGGCAGGGTCTCCTCAGACCAGGTAATCGGGCTGACGAACAGACTTCCAGGGAGGATGGGCTCGACCTCCTTAGGCTCGTCTTCTGTGTTGTGGATTCGGGAGAGTGCATCAGCCTTCACATTCTTGGGACCCGGACGGAAGGAGATTGCAAAATTGAAGCGGGTGAAAAAGAGAGCCCATCGTGCCTGGCGGGGATTCAGGCGCTTCGCATCCTGCAGATACTCAAGGTTCTTATGATCGGTCAATACCAGGAAGGGGTGTTTGGCGCCCTCTAGCCAATGTCTCCACTCCTCGAGAGCTAGCTTGATGGCGAGGAGCTCTCGGTTGCCAATGTCATAATTTACCTCCACCGGGCTGAGTTTCCGGGAGAAGAAGGCACATGGGTGAAGACGGCTGGGACTCCCCTGCTGCTGGGACAAGACCGCCCCCACCCCGGTGGTCGAGGCATCCACCTCCACGACAAAGGGCAGCTCGGGATCGGGATGAACAAGGAGTGGGGCGGTCGTGAAGGCGGTCTTGAGGGCTTCAAAAGCTTCTGTGGTGGCTGGAGTCCAGGACAGAGACTTGGGCTTGTTCTTCAAAAGGCTGGTGAGCAGACAGGCAAGGATACTGTAATCCTGGATGAACCTTCGGTAAAAGTTTGCAAACCCGAGGAAGCGCTGTAGTTCCTTGATGGTGGTGGGAGAGGGCCATGACCGCATAGCGTCCACCTTCCTCTCGTCCATCCGGATGCCACTGCGATCGATGTTATAACCAAGGAACTGCACTGATGACTGATGGAAGGAGCACTTATCGGCTTTGAGGAACAGGTGGAATCTTCACAGGCGTTTCAGGACCTCCACAACGTGTCGGCGATGTTCGGCCAGACTCCGGGAGTAAATCAGGATGTCATTGATGTAAACCAGGACAGACTTGTGAAGAAACTCCCGGAGTACCTTGTGGACGAAGTCCTGGAATACGGAGGGGGCATTGGCCAGACCATAGGGCATGACTAGGTATTCATAGTGGCCGGTGGGTGTGACATGGACGAGGAGACGTTGGAGACTGGACGAGGAGACGAAGGAGACAGGTAAGTATACAGGTGAGTCCAAGAGTGTGCAGGAGCCGTAGTATGTGCAAACGAGACCGGACAGTGACTGTGAGAGTGTGTGGGGCTTAAGTGCAGGCAGTGATGAGGTGATGATGAGCAGCAGGTGTGTGTGATCAGAACTTGGGTGATAGCGTGTGCTGGTACTGCGAAGGGGTGGAGCCTGGCGTGCTTGTGACAGACACCTGTAAGTATACAGGTGAGTCCAAGAGTGTGCAGGAGCCGTAGCATGTGCAAACGAGACCGGACAGTGACTGTGAGAGTGTGTGGGGCTTAAGTGCAGGCAGTGATGAGGTGATGATGAGCAGCAGGTGTGTGTGATCAGAACTCGGGTGATAGCGTGCACTGGTACTGCGAAGGGGTGGAGCCTGGCGTGCTTGTGACAGGCACCCCCCCCCCTCTCCCAAAAAAAAGCCCAACATAACAGAAACTCTTCTAAACTAACATAGAAAAACATTAAACACCACTAAATCTCCTACTTAATGTTAATTTTGCTCAAAATATAACACTTAATTTTGGCATTTCCTGTCCCTTTTGAGTGTCATGGCAAAGCACGCTGGGCAATAGAAATCCCAGCCAAGTTTCGGTTAAATTTAAGTTTGTCTAAATTAAAAGAAACAAGTTCATAAAACTCAAAACAATGAAACAGTTCAGATTACTTGCAATGTGTCAGTTTTGAGAACTCAAAAGAAAAATAAAGTTCTAAATACTCAAAAATTTTCATTTGATTGAACTAATGTGTTTAATTTGAGTTGGCTCTACTCAAACCAATTCATTATTTTGAGCGTTAGAGTTTACAGTGTATTTAAAGGATCATGTGAAGGATCATGTGACACTGAAGACTGGAGTAATGATGATAAATTCAGCTTTGATCACAGGAATAAATTACACTTTACTATACATTCACACAGACAACAGCTGTTTTAAATTGTATGATTAATTTTACTGTTTTTCATCAAATAAATGCAGCCTTAAAAATAACTAAACACATTTAATAAAAATCCTACCAGCGCCAAACCTTTGAACAGTGTATTTATAGTAATAATCTCAAGGGTAGCATGCACAGGATGAACAGCAACGGTCCTAGTACTGAGCCTTGTGGTACTCCATAATAATAAATTACATTTTACTTTGTATTAATAACATACAGTTTCTACTGTATGTTTGAGCAGAAAAGAGCTCCCAAAACTTTGGAAAGGCCATATATTACTCATATATTACTTAATTTGATCACCATGAAAGGCATTACCCATTTATTTTCCAGATGGTTCAGTCAAACCGCCCCATTACCCATCTCCTCCTCAGCGGTTTGGGAGGAGGATTCAGGAGTCTGGTGGTGTTCTGCCTTCAGATAGAGCTAATGGGTCTCTGGTACGTCCTACTGCCTCTCCTGACATTCATTTTAGATCACAGCTGTGGTGTGTTTAGCACTTGAAGTGCCCCTATTATGCTTTTAGGGTTATGACCTTTCATGCAGTGTGTAATATACAGTCAAACCAGAAATGATTCAGACACAGATGTAATGTTTTACTAGTGTGTGCAGGACACTATAGTTAATTTCTGTAAGTGAGGAGAGCTAAATAAAGTCAACTGTGACATATTATACCCCCTCAAAAAAATTCTACCAGTAAAATTTATCAAAATGCGGGACCAAAATGATTCAGACACTTTGAGCTGAGCATGTTTTGCTTTAATGTTTGTTAATAGCTAATGTGACCTTTGACACCACAGACTGAACAAAGTGAAGCATTGCTTGCTCATTGGTTGAGCTAAATTGATATTATCTAATTGTGTAGTTAAATCTAACAGCTGATTGTTTGATTGTAATCATTACATCCCTTTCTATCAAAGTTATCTGACATTATCAAGATTAATTTGTTCTTGTCATATTTTATTACCATTTTGTAAACTATAGCAAATAAACATGTGATAAATGTTGAAGGTGTTTGAATACATTTTGGTTTGACTGTCGCTGATTATGAAAGGTCTGCAAAGTTTCAAAGTGCAGATAAATGGAGTTATTGTCTCCTAACCTGTGTGTAAGTTACAACTTAACCTAGTTTTGACGTAATGGGCACTAAGTAACAACTTATGCACTACTAAATATTTTTGAGTTGCACCATAAAACTTAGTTGAAGCGTAACTCTACGTATAAACCTTAATATTTACAGAAGCCAGGAGTTGGCAAGCCATGGCTGCTATTGGATCATTGAGGGTAAACGTCATATTATGCGTCTACGCATTACTTTACAGAAAGCTTACGATCTACTAGCTACGTTCTGCCTTAAGAACAAATGGTGCTACCAAATAAAGTACAGAGTTAGTTACAAACTAGCTAGTAGTTACTAAGCCTCTAGTGTGGGCTTTACGTTCCAATTTAAGAAAGAACTTATGAATGGCTGGTGCAACCCTACCCTGATTCTGAAGTGCTTGAAACGAGCCATCAGTAATTCAGTCTCACTTCTTGCTGAACCTATGTAGGTTTGTAACTCATTTGCATAATACCAGCCCATTGGCTGAACAGCGTCTCTTTGCCCCGCCCTCAATCACTGTAGTCATCTCTGAGACTGGAAGAGTTTGGTCGGTGTTGTTCATGTGGAGAAGACGCTGTTTTCTGCTGAGATTGATACGGTAAAACCCACACCATCGTTACTGTTCCTATCACTGTGTGTAAAGAGCTGAGATTCAGATATGATAATGAGCGTTTGGTTTCTGACCAATCACAGCAGACTGGGTCGTTTGACCAATCAGAGCAGAGCAGCTCTCAGAGAGGCGGGGTTTAGAGAGACTGAATCTACGAATTAACCGTTTCAGACACTGAGTGTCAAGATCTGAGATTCAGATATGATAATGAGCGTTTGGTTTCTGACCAATCACAGCAGCCTGGGTCGTTTGACCAATCAGAGCAGAGCAGCTCTCAGAGAGGCGGGGTTTAGAGAGACTGAATCTTCGAAAGAACCATTTCAGACACTGAGTGTCAAGAGCTGAGATTCAGATATGATAATGAGCGTTTGGATTCCAACCAATCACAGCAGACTGGGCCGTCTAACCAATCAGAGCAGAGCAGCTCAGAGAGGCGGGGTTTAGAGAGACTGAATCTTCAAACAAACCGTTTCAGACACTGAGTGTCAAGAGCTGAGACTCAGATATGATAATGAGTGTTTGGATTCCGACCAATCACAGCAGAGCAGCTCTCAGAGAGGTGGGGTTTAGAGAGACTGAATCTTCAAACAAACCGTTTCAGACACTGAGTGTCAAGAGCTGAGACTCAGATATGATAATGAGCGTTTGGATTCCGACCAATCACAGCAGAGCAGCTCTCAGAGAGGTGGGGTTTAGAGAGACTGAATCTTCGAACGAACCGTTTCAAGAGAAAAGAGCTGAGATTCAGATATGATAATGAGTGTTTGGTTTCTGATCAATCACAGCAGACTGGGCCGTCTGACCAATCAGAGCAGAGCAGCTCAGAGAGGCGGGGTTTAGAGAGACTGAATCTTCAAACAAACCGTTTCAGACACTGAGTGTCAAGAGCTGAGACTCAGATATGATAATGAGTGTTTGGATTCCGACCAATCACAGCAGAGCAGCTCTTAGAGAGGTGGGGTTTAGAGAGACTGAATCTTCAAACAAACCGTTTCAGACACTGAGTGTCAAGAGCTGAGACTCAGATATGATAATGAGCGTTTGGATTCCGACCAATCACAGCAGAGCAACTCTCAGAGAGGTGGGGTTTAGAGAGACTGAATCTTCGAACGAACCGTTTCAAGAGAAAAGAGCTGAGATTCAGATATGATAATGAGTGTTTGGTTTCTGATCAATCACAGCAGACTGGGCCGTCTGACCAATCAGAGCAGAGCAGCTCAGAGAAGCGGGGTTTAGAGAGACTGAATCTTCGAATGAACCGTTTCAAGAGAAAAGAGCTGATGCTGTATTTGATATTATGACAAAATTCAAGTGTCTTTTGACCTTGGATGCATGTAAAGCTATTTTAAGAGACTCAAATATTAAAATAGCATAATAGGGGCACTGATTTAAAGACAGTAAATGGTAATATGGTGCAAAAAAAATACTTTAACATCATCTGTCCATTCTTTCCATCAGGCTGTAGAGCAACGAGGTCGTTCCGCCCCTGTGGGACGCACACACTCTTTCTCTCTCACTCTTGCACAGCCTCATAATAATCCCCTGCTCCGCAAGGATGAACCCTTTGTTTCCCCTGGGTTATGTGTCACCTCTGCTCGCTTGGTGAGTACACAGAAATCACAGCGCCTGTCTATTTCATCAGAAAGGTTTGCCTCTTGTTTACTCTGACCTGGGAACATTGAACCTGCCAACACAAGCCATTGGCTGGGTCTGAATATGGCATAGAAAGCAGTGCCATGTTTCAGGAGGTCTAGTGTGTGCTTTCTTCCTTTAACGACTCTTGCTATGCTTCACCTTAATTACTTTGATTTCAGTGAATGCTATGCCTTATAAAATGCTTTACATTTTAATGATATCTTAATATCTCACTGTGCAGAACCAGCGTTCGCATTCACGTGATGCCAAGCTTCCTCCGAGGTTCAGCAAAAAGGTATTCCAGGGCAATTCGAACGTTTCTGCCACTGGGGATCCTCGCGCCAAACTAGGCAGTTACTCTCAGGCGTATGGGACGATCAGCAAGACCGGACTGGACAATCTACTGAAGAACTGCCACTAGGTGTGGGAATAGTGGCGAGAGATCACGAGACGGTCATTGGAATCTCCCAAACCAAATACAAATGCTGGATTTCACAAGATAACCACATGCTGTGAAGATTATGGCCACTGTGGAAAATCCCAGATTAGTGCTGCCAATGCCAGTTTCAAATCAGGTGTCAACTACTTTGTTTGTAAATATGTGGTGAAAACATTTATTAAACATGTGTAGAGAACATCTACATGCAATATGTGTGTCTTGTTCTTGGTTTATAAAGCTTTAACAATCAATAAAACTTAAACGATCAAGGTTTTAGGGCAGTGGTTCTCAAAAAAGTGCTTTTTTTTACATTATTATTTTAATATAGCTCGATTTATGCAAATTTCATATTTTGAGAGCAACTTCTACTATACTATTTTTTCAAACTAAAACGTTTTTTGGAATTAAATGAATATATATCATACTATTTTAATAACGTGCTGGCCATTTATTCCATAGACATAGGCCGTTTCCCTGGGCCTCTATACATATGCCGTCCGCCATATTGGAACGGTCAAAACACCGGTCCGTGAACACTCGAGAGCAAGTTAACTGCGTCTGCAACCGTAGTTAGTGTATATGTATGAATATCTATATCTGCAATAGACATAAGCAGATGGTTTTGCTTAACTAACACAGTACAACAAGACGGAAGGCGTCAGATAACACGACATTAAAAAGTTAGCATAGTAGGGTAGAGTGGGGGAAACGCCCCCCTTAAGGAAAATGTGACATTACAGGGAAACAAAACATAAATGTGACTTGAATTGCCATCCCGGTTTTGAGTGACTATGGCAGGAGTTATTCACCAAATATTAAAATTGCGCAGCCTTCATAATTAATTCGTATTTTGACTGAAAATATTTTTGTACAAAGGGGATGTACAATGTGCAGTGCCCCCTTTCTTACCAACCAGTTTGCTTCATAGATCAACAGCAATAATTTATGTATTTGTTCACCACTATCACCAAGACAAACAGAAAACAATAAATAAATATTAAACTTATAAATTTGTATATTTATGTAGTGAAATATATTCAATAAATGCATTAAAAGCCACTGTTTTATCATTGGGTCACCTAACCACCTTCCATCAGTGAGCTAACTGTGCTATCAAGCTAGCCTAATGCTCACTTGAGGTTATTCTTTTTTATTTTGTTCAAATATTTAGATTTTACCACCTAGTTATACTGCATTAAGTGTAAAACAAAGGATTTGATAGACAGAAATATGTTATTATAGTAATTATGATAGAGAGAAACTATGCCCTTTGGGGGGCGTTTTACCCCACAAGCTGACTTTTTAAAAAAATGTTTAATTTTTAAAATATAATTATATTCCTTATAAATAACATTTCCTCTCAAACGACAGACTTCACTCTTCATCTATCACACATCACTGTGATATCCTGCAGACCAATATTCTCTTAAACACTTGTTTACTAATATCTGAAAATTATAGCACTTATGCTGCGTTCTATTATTTATCCGTGTCGGAGCTCCGACTAGGAAGACAGACGTTACCTAGCAACACGCACCAACACGCCCCCTTTCCTCGGATTTTGCCGCTCGGAAGTTTGGACAACCGTGAGGACACCGAGCAAGAATTCCGAATCGGAATACAAGATGGCTGCGACCTGTGTGACTTTAAGTACGAATTGTTTTCATTGTTTTTGGACCGATTTAGTCGTTTAAATGTTCATTTGGCAAAGATGTTCAGATATCTCTATGCCTAGTAGACCTACAACAAACGTTCATTAAAAAGGGTCCTGTTCCCGCCTTTTTCAAACTGGCGCAGCGCTGACTCGCGGTAGGTAACGTTAGAAAATGCATGATTTGATTTGATAACGTTAACCTAGATTATTGTTAGCTATTATTATATAACCAAGTGTGTGTGCGGAGTGTGGAGCGGCCAGTGCTACCATAGCAACAGCTTTCCGGGTGGCGTCCATGTTTTTCTCCGACTCGGACACGCAAAACATACCAGAACGCTTGAAGTGTGGAAGTGACGTCATATCCGAGGGCCGAGTCGGATCGTTGACCATAATAGAACGCACCATTACCATGTAATCCTCTTCTCTTCAAATACGTCGCTGGTGTCAGCTTCCCCAAGGAGATTTGTTTATCCCCGTTGTCAACGAAGTGCATAGCAACAGTGAAAATGTATCTTGACTCCCTCTAGTGGTTATTTTGGGAAAAACAGGTGGGGGGCGTTTTACCTCAGGGGGGCGTTTTCCCCCACTCTACCCCTATACAAACCTGTAATATTGAGTTAATACATATACAAACACAAACCAACACATTCTCATCTGTGAAAGCTATCCCACTTCTTTGAGGATTTAAATATCGGTGGTTTCACGACCAGAAGCTACGCAATGCGGCATCGTTGATTCGTTTTTGAACGTGTCTGAATAATATTTAACGTAATTCATTTTTGAGCCCATTTCTCGCTCTCAACGTCACACTTTTTGTTACGGAGAACCCCTGAACGCAAAAAAAAATATATATTTTCTATCATTTGTGTCTCCTCTATATCCTCCTGGGACCCAGAAAAAAAAAGTTTTTTGAATTTAGTATTTTTTTATGTCATTACATTGTTTAGAGCATAAGAAACCAATGAAAAAAAAAAAAACATTTTTGAAAAATGATATTTTATTAATATGTTATGATGCGTCCTCTGTAGTTGACAGCAGGACTCAGTTGTTAAAAAAAAATTAAATTACATGAAATTGCATGTATAGGCAAAAACAATGGGATTTATTTTTAATTCACCAATCAATTTTTAGGTTTCAGGGTTTTTTTTAAACAAACTTTATTTAAAGATGATTCTGAACTATGTTATGAAAGATATAATGAAATGCACCATTTTACTTTATTAAATATGTGAGTAATATTTTCCCATTCAATACAATGTATCTATTCACTGCATCTAATTTGCATATTAATGTGTTCTTGGTGCAACATGTAATGAAAAAAGAAGTGTAATAATGGGAGGAAAAATTGGCAACATTTTCATAATAATATCTAATATTTAATAGGAATATTGATATGTAATTTCTTTCCCTGTTCACTTGTTATGTCTCCAAAATGCCTGATAATCATGATTTAAATCCTGGTGTCCACTACAGTGGTCATTTATGAAATCAATGCCCTGTTCTGTAACAGAAAGTCATATTTTGATTAACAATTTCCTGAGATGTTGATTTATAACAAACTATTTGAAAATGAATCAGATTTAAATTATAATTAAAAAATAGGATCATATTTCCATAAGAGTGCTATGTCAGCCGTTTTTAAAGACCAAGAAGAAGTTGTTGTCCCGGTGAAACCTCCAAACATTTGGCATCCCTGCAAAGCCCCGGATGTGCTCTTTAAAGGACATGTGACATGTATGATGTCAGAGACATTCACTAAAATATAATGTCCACTACAGAGGACAAAAGTCTATTTTTGGGTCCCAGGAGGATATATCTGTCCTATGTTCGACTCGTATAGATATTTCTAAACTCCAAAAATTACGCAATGGGAAAGTCTCTGCATTTGCATCCCATGTAAAACAGTGCAAAGATGTCGCTCATGTGTTATATTTAGCCTTTTTGCCATTGACTTATGTCTTTAATTTGTTTTGTTGTTGTTGTTTTCTGTTTAGTTATTCTATTTAGTTTTTGACAACATTTGTAATTACTTGTATGTGTATATTCTCTTTCCCCTACGAGAGTTTTGTATTTTGCTGTTATTTTGTCAATAAAAAAAATAAAAAATAAAAAAGATGCCGCTCATGTGTCACGTGACCGGTGGGCGTGTCTAACATCTCAACGGATTCAGAGCAGACGAGCATTACCGCAGCCAACGTCAACACAAACCAACAAACACGGACTATTTCTGCTAGTGTTTAATATACAAACGTTGTATTTTGCTGAGCGTCTTCTAATCTGAAGGGTAAGTGTGTGTGGTTTTCTGTTAGTGTGTTACATTTGATCATGTTTGTGTGAATCCCGTTGAATAATGCAGGTGTATGATGGCGCTAGTGTTGTTTAGTGCGCAAATCACGGGTTATGTTTTCACGAAAAACACTGGATTCAGAGATATTTAGAGTCTATAATCTGCTTTGTTTGACAGTCGATGTATCACAACAAACGTGTTTGGTTCATATCATAACAATAACGAGATACCAGAAAGATTAAGACCGCTTTATTGTTAGGTTAGCCTAGCCTAATCCGGGATTTAATGAGCTAATGACACGGTTTACTTGTGTATAGATTTTTTGAATGGATATATATTGTAATATGTTGATGAATAGAGGAAAGTGTGGTGTTTAAATGTTTACATCAGTGTCCCATACGGCTCTTTAAAATGGTTTACTTAAATCTTCAGAGTTTATGTGTGAAATCTTAAGTAATTGGAGCCCCTGTGTATCTTTTTATATCTATAAAACATTTGTCTATGTCTAATGATAGTAGTCATAATGGAGATGATCACATAATCTGTGTGGCAAGCCGCTTTAACATGTATTCCTTAAAGCTACACTGTGTGATATTTTCCCCCATCTAGCGGTGAAAGGGTATATGACCATCCAGTAAATATTAGTTTCTTTTCCTCGCAATTCCGATTTCATTTTAATCGGTGGCCGATTTAGTCCAAGATTAACATGGCTTCCAGTTCGATCCAGCAATCCTCCTCTTCACATTCGCCATCGAGTTGTAACGAGTGTGTCCGGGTGAAAAATACGGATAGCTCACTCAACGCAACTGGAGTCGATGCAAACACGGAGGCGATTGACGTCAAACAGCCCGCACTTTATTCCCCGCGGAACCCCCACAAGAGCCCGGCACAAACTCCACTTCCGTCCACAGCATTACCCAACAAAACAACAATAAATGAATGTTAGCAACAGAAGACAGAAAATAATCCGCACACATGGGAGCTCGAGGCGCAGTGCACACACACACACACACACAGAACGCAGGCGCTCCAACCGAGGCGAACGCTCTTAAAGGGGCCACACTATTTTCCTACTCGTTACAGAGTGTTAAAACGCAAAAGGCGAAGCTTGAATTTACGGGTATGTCCCTCTTTGGCTAATGTACTTTCAAGATGGAGGGGCAACATGGCGACCCCCATTCGAACCCCTTACCCGTATGCATTTTCAATGGCATATTATAAACTTACGAGAATACTTTATTACTTGAAAGAAGTAAATATACATTAATGAGCACATATATTTTTGAAAGAACTAAGTGTTTTTAGCTAAGAATAAACTAAAGAAGTTACGCAGTGTAGCTTTAATAGTTTTCAGTTACGGTTACTTTTTTTAATTACTTGTACGTAATCCAATGGTTGATCATTATAATATATTTTTTTCTGGTTAACTATTAGGGCTGGGTATTGACACATTTCACAATTCGATTTCGATTCAATATGGATTATTTTGGATACATATCAGGTACAATATATGGCCAGCTCGTCTCGGTCACTTGACGTCTTTTTTGTAAAAAATACTACTATTAATGTGTGACAAAACGTAGTTTAAAGACTTTTTCAGGTGATAATATAGTTGTTTAAAGCTCAAATCTGTGGTTAATTTACAAAAAGAGTGCCTATTTGAGCATTTTATCTGGCGTTTTCGGAGTTGTGAGATCCAGGCGATCAGTGACATTCAGCGCTCGTTTACCCGGCGAGACCCGCCTTTCCTCGGCTAGTCCTTCTCACATTTGCCGCTGGCTCTGGCTCTTTTTTTCTACTCCAGTCTCGTTGTGAAATGGCTGACATAGATTTTGTTGAGAGGGTAGCTGACTGTCCGACCTCCTCACTCACTTTCTTCCAAGCAAGATCCTTTTTATTCCTGTTCCTGCAGTGATAGGATGATGTATCATACAGCTCCGGGTCTCCACATACGGCCACGATTATCTTGTCCTCCATTGTTGTTGGGATTTCTGCCTCCACTTGTAAATGCGTCACTACTAGAGCAAGCTCGTGATTGGTTAACGCGGCGCGAAATATCCGCCAAAGTTCAGATTTTTCAACTTGAAAATGACGCAGAATGCCATTTCGCGTCTCTGCATTGACTTAACATGTAAATCACTCGCGCGAATCGCGTCCGGTGTGAACGCACCATTAGTAATAATACTATTACCTACTGAATAGTAACTAGTAAAACTGGTCTAGGTACCAGAAGCAATACATACTCACTATTGAAATAAGTACTAGTACTATATCTAATAAATAAGTACTAGTATCTAATTAATAGTGAAATAGGCTTAGTTAATTTGAAAAAAAGTGGTAGTAACAAAAATAGATACTAGTTGTTGTAAAGGAATAAATGCTTAAACGGCTTGCCATACACACACTCTAAGGGTTTCTTTTAGTCAAGCAGTATCGGTCATGTTTGGAAACATGCAGATGAAACAAAGTGCATCACATGTCTAATGTGCAAGACTTTGATAACCACTGACAGCGTCATAACAGCGTGACGTTGCATTTTATTGACATTCCCCTCATCATGTGCTTTCGCTTGTGATCCTGGAGTGAGATTTGCCAATTAAATCTTTGATGGTTTTATTTTCATTTTTATGTTCTCAGTTCTCACTATTTGCCAAGTCACCACATACTCCCTTCCCTGGATACCATTCAGGCCTACTCATCATCCCAGTTTTTACCCCTCTCAGCATTATACAGCTCAATACCCATGACCCTTTCCTGACATTGGTACACTGGTGCATTGTTTTTCAGTTTGGGGCTTTTAATCTTAAAACATACAGGTTTTCATACAACGGGTGTTGGCGATCTGTCCTTCTCAGATCACACTTGTGTTGTCTGGAGAGTTGGTGGCTGTTGGGAACAGTGCTTTAGGCCTGGAGCTTTTCCACAGAGCTGAACTAATGCAGAAGTACGTCTTTTAATTGATGGCTTCAATCCTATCTGATTTAGCTCATTTCTTGTTCGCCATGGTGGCTCATGGATGCATGCAAATGCTCGGTTGGACCCTGTAGCCGTTGCAAAGAGAGTCACGTAATGTCACGCATTTCAAGACTTTTAACACTATACTTTGTGTTGCATTACATTTCAGAAAAGTAGATAACCCCTTAATTGTCACCCCCCCCCCCCCCACCCTTGAGAGTAGATGTGAAAATGGCTTAAATGTGTTAAATGGCTGTACTAAAATTTAAAAAATTCATCAGCCTAACGGTCCGCTGGTCGACGCCTGCTTGTGCTTTCATACGCTCCCGCTTTCAAAACACTTCACACTTCACACAAAACAACTCCTGTGCGTTGATTATTGTAGCCAATCACAGACACATCCAATGAGCTCGTGAGCGCCAGTCAGAGGTGTTTACGATTCCGCCCAACAACGCTCAAAGCGTCACATTTTTATAATTTCAGTGGCGACTTGGTATCGCGGTCGGTACTTTTGACAACACTAATCTGGAGCGAGTGATTTCCATGTAAAGTCAATGTGAAGATGCTTTGACGCGCGTCTGGAGGTCCAGATAAATGCGATTTAGCCTCATTCGCGCGTCCAGTTCACGCGAAAGGCGCAAATTGAGTGTCTTGCGCAATACGCGCAAGTAATTTTATTTGGTGCTTTTTGTGCATTCACGCGTTTGAAGCAAATTTGTATCTGACGCCCGAGTTTAAAAATCTGAACTTTGCCGTCTGTTCGCGCTGCGTTAACCAAACCAAATTTCTTTAGTTATTGAGGTAAACATACCTAAAGCAGGGCTCGACATTAAGCTTGTTCACATGCTAGAAGTAAATGTCATTCACTTGTCCGAGTAAAAATCTTGCTTGTCCGGAATTTTGTAAATATAATTTAGGGCTGTAATCAACCAAAGAAAATATTGGTCGACTGAGGTCCTGAAATTTTCGACTAAAAATGACGTTAGGAAAAAAAACGTTAAATGAATTAGCTGCACACTGTGTGCAGTACTTGGTAGCCTTGTTGTCTGACTAAATTAATTATAAATAAACATAAACTAGTAGGCTATCGGCAGTATATTAAATGGTTTTTGAGCTGATTACTGAGTCTGACACACGAGTCTTTCGGCTCTGACAGCGTTGCATCACGTGCTCCATCATAGCCTATGATTTCCCAAAATATAGTACTATGTTGTCAACTAGTGATATCATCACAAGAACTTTTGAGGAATATGCAACATAATTTAGACAATTGTTTTTGTCATATGTATTATACTTACTGACACCATCATTTCAGCCGCTCTGTGCAGCTCGAACAGGATCAGCTCAGCTTCGCGGCTGAGACACGAATAGACTATTAACTTAAAGCTTTTACTCTCAAACACAAAAGGCACGTCCACTTTAATAAAAAAGGAATATTTATTAAACAAGCCAGATCAAGAGCAGAAAAAACGCTCACAATTAAATAAATAATATACAGCAAACTAGCCTTCTTCAATCTGTCTCTCTTCTCCAGTGGGTTGGGCTAATCCAAAAGAAGTGGAAACAAGGGGGTGTTCTGAAGACAGACTGTTACCTGTGAAACAGGGCTGCTCTGAAAACACCCCCATTAGCAATTAGTGCTCTCCATCTGATGAAATGAACACGGCAAAACCGACAGTACAGATCCACTTTTGCAGCACGACTGAAGCGTGGCGTTGTGACGCTTCCCCTCATGTGTATGTTGATGGGCGTTCCTCAAGTTTACCGCTATGGGCGTGCGTTTGAGCCAGCGGGAATAAAAAACAAAGGACCAGCGAGAGACTTCTCTTCACCAGTGGGTTGGGCTAATCCAAAAGAAGTGGACACAAGGGGGTGTTCTGAAGACAGACTGTTACCTGTGAAACAGGGCTGCTCTGAAAACACCCCCATTAGCAATTAGTGCTCTCCACCTGATCAAATTAACGCGGCAAAACTGATGAAATGAGCTCAGCAAAAAAATCGACCAATCAGAATTTTGGTCGAGCCAGAACGTATCGACTAATAATCGACTGGGAGATTACAGCCCTAATATAATTTATTCTGAAGTAATATTCTCATCAGTGTTCATTCAGCTTTGACATATTTAAATCTGCATATTTGTGATATTTTGACCTTTTATAAAGGGCATTTTCCCCTAATCTTATTAAATATAGACAATGCTTCAGCTTTCATATTATATTCTTAAATTTGATCTATAAATTAAATTAGAATAAGACACTATAGGGCTGTTACCAATAACATTAAATAATTTACACTGTATTAAATAATGTTATGAGATTGTTTTAAATATTTTTTGAATATACAAATAAGAAATGTTGGAAAGAATGAAACTAAACCGCCAATAGGTGGCGCAGGTGCGTTATGGTTCTGCTGTGATCTTTGTTTGGAACTATTTTCGCTGCTGAAATAGAACAAAAACAGTCAATATTGCATCTAAAATGTAAGTGACTTTATGTTAATTAATTGTTTATGGAACTGTCATATGAAATCAGTGTCACATGTCAATCGTGATGGTATTCAGGAAAACCGCACTCTTGCTCGTTTGATCATATAACTGATTGTATCATATATTATTAATATTAAAACTCCACATTTTGAATGCTCCACATGCTCAATTGTTGTGATTCTCCTCGAGAGGCTGCACGAGCGTCAACAGCACAACCCTGTTACCGTCAGTTCATTATACATTATATATTATTATCCACTATCGAGGTGGTGTTTATGCAACCATGAACTGCATCAGTTTATTTTGCAAATTGTTGTTCAATCTATGCCATTCAGTTAGCCTGACGTCGTCATACTCAATTCTAGTCAGAATATGAGTCTGATCTGCTCCGTTGGACTGTGATTATGGGCCGTGTTTAAACCGAACCAGGAAAGACCTCAATTGGATAGACCTACAACCAATCAGAGCAACGGAGCGACCCATAAAGTTAGTTGTCAAATGTCAACAGAACTCAACTGCACTGTGTTGCCAAGTCCGCGGGTTGAAGCGACCCCAATTATGTGATATACAGACCCAGGAATGTGAAATTTAGCAGCCGTGCCAAAATAACACATATTTTACCCCCAAATGCCATTTTTCCCGGAGAACCCCCCCACCCGGAAAGCTATTGGGCTTGTTTTTGGCTAGTTTTGAGTAGCAATTGGGCGAGTTTTGCTGTAAAAACTTGGCAACCCTGCCTGTGCGCGCTGGAATAAGTCACGTTAGAAGAAGAAGATGAGTGTAAACGATCTTTGCCGGTGTTGTAAAAAAGAATTTAAGGACACACAGAGTACTTACCAACACCATCATCATTTCTGAGAGAAATAGTGAAGGTGAACGCAATACGAACAAGTTCTCCGTTTAGGATTAGAACAAATTCAACCCAAGCGCCTTTGGTGACGTGGATGATTACGTTACTGTTTATCATCTGTCCATCATCGTCTAAAGCCCGCCCTGACAATTTCATTGGTCCGAACAGTTTCTGTTCGGGCATAATTACTTCTCTATGGATCAAGTCCAGACCGAACTGCCCGTGCAAAATTGTTTGTGGGCGGGGCTAAGTTCGTCTGGCATCCAGGCTACCATACAGTTTAGTGTAAAAGCACACTTCTTTATTATATGTGAGCAATGGGCTGACATTAAACTTCAAACGTCTTCATCCACATGGATATGAAGTGCTGAGGTGGTGGGGAAAGCTTTTCTTCCATGCACATTTGGAAAAAGCTTTGGAGAAATATAAGGTGATCTCATTTGATCCCGTTTAATGGATTATTCTGTTGTGTGGCATAGTGCTGCGGCTATGTGATGATTTTGACATGGATCCATAGATTACAGAATGGACGAAATATCCATGGAAATAATTGAGACGCTCTGGAACTTCGTGAGGCTTTCAGGGAAATCAGAAATTGACCGTTTTCAGCTGCAGCCGATTTAAAATGTTCAGTTTATACACCACCGTTCGTTCTCTTCTGCTCACCAAAGCTGTAATTATTTAATCAAAAATACAGTAAATATATTACGGTTTAAAACAGCTGTTCTCTATGTGAATATATAGTAAAGTGTAATTTATTCCTGTGATCAAAGCTGAATTTATCATCATTACTCCAGTCTTCAGTGTCACATGACCCTTCAGTTATAACACGAAACATTATAATATGAGGATATAATACTCAATAAATATTTATGATTATTATCAGTGTTGAAAACAGTTCTGCTGCTTAATATACTGTATACATTTTTTGTAGCAACGTAAAAGTCTTTACTGTCACTTTTGATCAATTTAAAGCATCCTTGCTGAGTAAAAGTATTCGTTAAAAAAAATCTTACATACCCCAAACTTTAAAAAATCTTTATTTTATATTTTATGCATTAGGGGTCTGTACAAAGCAAAAACAGTGTCTACTCATTTTATGCTCAACTTAGGGCGTTTTCACACGTGACATTCGGTTTAGTTTTGGTTTGGTTTCACATTGCAATTGTGCGAGCGCACTAAAGAACTTCACATGACACACTTGCGTCCACTCGTCATCATCTATGTGGGCGGCATCTGTACATTGATTGGTTTGTAAACGACAGATTGTCTGATGTCAGCGTCTTTGACATATCGTTGCCACTATTGAACAGTGCGCATTGTTTGACTATTTTCTTTTCGTTACGTTTAAAAGTGGACATTTCAAGTAGGGCTGAACGATTTTGGAAAAAAATCGAATTGCGTTTTTTTTTTTTTTTTTTTACCAATATTGCGATTGCGATTTAATATGCGATTATTTTTTAAACTCTCTATCTTCTGTATTTTTCAACAATACATCATTGTATAGTAATGGTGGAAATCTTTAATTGGTACCTCACGATCCGATTCCGATTCTGGGAGTCACGATCCGATTCCAAAACAATTCTTGAACTTTTTTCCTTATTAATTATTAATATTAAGCTTATTAATTTATTGAAAACTTAAAATGTTTTTTATTATGCTGTATGTAATTATAAGCTTTAAAAATAACTACACATTATTACATTTTAATTAAAACAATTGCATGTTAATAATTTTAAATATATAAACTAATATAGCTGCAAAACATAAGCTAGTAAATCATAAAGAGGAACAAAAAAACATATTACAAGCAATGAACAAAGAGTGCGTTCAGTATTTAAGAGTGTCTGAACTGTGAGTGATTTTTCTCTTTCTCAGCTTTACTGTTGTTTGATTATTAATGATGACATCATAGACAGCGGGAGACCTGCATTCACACTAACGCACAGATCTCTTTTGAAATATAAGATGTTTTTGCCCTGTCTGTTTAATTCATTAAGACATTACTGATGGTGTTTACATTAATTTCGCGTCATAAAAGCATTTTGAGACGCACACACACGCGTGCTCGCGAGCACTCTTCACAAAGCGCCGCGTGAGCATTTGAAATGGAAAGCCTTCTGTCAGTGAGTTTCTTATTTTTAATATACAAGCACACACTGCATTCCTAACGACACGAATGAAGCCTTCGTTGAGCATTTGTAAGGAAAATACCGGCGGGCGAGAACACACACTATAAGCGTGACATCAAGCAAAGTTTCTCACAGCGCATATCCTGTGCAAAGAAGCCTCGAATGCCATTGCAATTCGCGCCGTCAACCTTTCGGAACGTTATGAAATATTATTTTATGGTTCGTGTGTGTGTGAGAGTGTGTGTGAGAGTGTGTGTGAGAGTGTGTGTGAGAGTGTGTGTGAGAGTGTGTGTGAGAGTGTGTGTGAGAGTGTGTGTGAGAGTGTGTGTGAGAGTGTGTGTGAGAGTGTGTGTGAGAGTGTGTGTGAGAGTGTGTGTGAGAGTGTGTGTGAGAGTGTGTGTGAGAGTGTGTGAGAGAGTGTGTGAGAGAGTGTGTGAGAGAGTGTGTGAGAGAGTGTGTGAGAGAGTGTGTGAGAGAGTGTGTGAGAGAGTGTGTGAGAGAGTGTGTGAGAGAGTGTGTGAGAGAGTGTGTGAGAGAGTGTGTGAGAGAGTGTGTGAGAGAGTGTGTGAGAGAGTGTGTGAGAGAGTGTGTGAGAGAGTGTGTGAGAGAGTGTGTGAGAGAGTGTGTGAGAGTGTGTGAGAGTGTGTGAGAGTGTGTGAGAGTGTGTGAGAGTGTGTGAGAGTGTGTGAGAGTGTGTGAGAGTGTGTGAGAGAGTGAGAGAGTGTGAGAGTGTGAGTGTGAGAGGTAATCGCAGCCGTTGCGGTTAGGAGATCATGTTTTATCATATCGTGATATTATCGCAAATGCAACTAATCGTTCAGCCCTAATTTCAAGCTTTATATACACATATCTCATGTTTGTGAGACAAGTAGCTGCTGAGTTTCGGTTTATTTGAGACGCAGCTACTTGTCTCCAGTTCATGTGCAAAGCATGTGATCGCTCCCGCGATTATTGTCTGCTATAGACTAGGGCTGCAACGACGCGTCGACGTCGTCGATGACGTCGACTACGAAAATACGTCGACGTGCGTGAAATGCGTCGACGCGTCGGCGGCACATTATTTACGTTCTAGAATGGAACAGAAGATCTAGAATAATGGCAGCTTCTGCTCCCGGGCATAGTGAAAATGATCATTTATCATATAAAGCCAGACCGCGACATTCAAAAGTGTGGGAGTACTTTAAACAGAAGCCGAATAAAACTGTGCTTTGTTCGCTCTGTAACGCCGGTTTCACACTGCACGCGGTGGCAGAGCAGGAGCTGTGCGCGTGGAGAGCGGGAGCTTTCACACTGCAGTCAGTGTTGCCAAGTCCGCTTTTTTTCCGCGGAATTGGGCTACTTCTACACTGTTGCCGCGGGCTGTGTCTCATGTCCGGGGGTTGAAGCAAAAAAACACACATATTTAACCCCCCGAACGCGATGTTTACAAGAGAACCTCCCCGAAACGCGATTGGGCTTGTTTTGAGTAACGAATGGGTGGGTTTTGTTGTGTAAACCTGGCAACCCTGCTGCCAGTGTTCTCTCGCGCAGCTGAACGCGCCACGCGTGTATTGCAACAGACGGTCACATTTTCCTGGGTTCTTCTCCGACCCCAGTACGTCTCGTGCTTTTATTTATTATGGGCTGCATATATCTCCTGTATATGCGACCTGGTTCCGCTCTGTCCCAAACACATATGCATAATAACTTGCTGTATATAGGTAGTTTACATGATTAAAGTAACATTACAGTTAAGATATGCCTCTAGCTTCAATCATTTAAATGTGTCTGAAGTTTGGGCAAAAACTTCTGGCAGCTTTAGTCGTTGTTTATGCACATGTATCTTCAAAATAGACGACTAGTTATACATTAACACTATGCCGAAAGCTCCTGTATGTGAACCTTTTGCAGATAAATACAAGTGCATTTTCGTTTACTATTGACACAAATCAATAAGTAAATCATACTCAACTACTATAGTAAACAACTTTTCCTAATTAGGCCTACTCTGTATACATTTTATGATGAATAGTATCATTATATATTATGTTTAAAAAGCTTCTTGTGTTCATACATTTCATTATAAAATGGCATACTATACACTACCCTTCCTGAAATACAATTAATATTGTCATCATTCATTGATTTCATGTTAAAATAATATACAAATTCACTACCCTCTTTGAAATACAATAATCAGTAAAAAAGAATAATAAGATTAATCTGGAAAAATAATCGTTAGATTAGTCGACTAATCGGAAAAATAATCGTTAGATTAGTCGACAGAAAAAATAATCGTTAGTTGCAGCTCTACTATAGACTATTTGCTTCTCTTTATTAAATCCAGGCAATTATCTGATTAAACGTTGATTAAAATTAAGATGCAATTTATACAAAACAAAATTCACTTTAAAGAAAGGCTTTCTTCAACACTTAATGAATGACCTTCTGTCTTCTGACATATTGCGCATCTTTGCCCTTTTCATAATCAATATAGCCGAGATGAAATTTTAAAATAACATTATAATATTTAAACATAAACAGGAACTTCCTGTAAATGGTCTGAAAGTCCGAACCACACAGAAAATGCTTTCACACTAGAAACGAACCGAACCTTTGTTCAGTTTGATCCGGACCGAGACTACCTCTTTTCTCAGGACCAAATTTCGTCTGTTTGGTCCGGACCGTGGTCCAGGGGAGGTTTCACACCTGTAATATTGATTCGGACCAAACTGAAAAGTCTGAAAATCTGGACCAAACAAGGTACTTGTGAAATCTGTATCTTTGAATCAGTTCAATAAGAAAATTTGGCCAATATATAAAAGCCAATAAATAATGGATTATTTTCTAAAGATGCGAAGAACAAGGTGAAAATTCCCCTTTAAATTAGACTTTTTTCATCCACATTAGGCTTGCTACGATAGTCGGTGTTGCCGGTGTTACCGGTGTCCAGACTCAACACCGGTTACATCACTTGCCCACCGTGGCACCGCCCACCGTCTTTTTGATTTTTTTATAGTAATAAAATAATTAAGTTCAGTTAGAGAACAGACAATACAAATAAAAACTGAACGTATCTGCTTAATAAAGCAGAATCCGACCGTGAGTCTCGGCAGCGGCAGGAGTCATTCATCAGATTTAAGAGTGAGGAGCAGACTGAGATGATCGCGGAAGAATTTGGTTTCAAAGCGAAACGTAAAAGCGCCTATTTAAGGGAGTTTGTCATTTGTTTTGTTGTTGTGTTTTTCATTAAAAATAATAGGCTAATGAACCCACAATTCAAGCAACCCGCAGCCGAATTGGCGCTAATTCAAAACTGAAAGTAAAATGTGCACGGCCGCACAGAGCGCGCATTGTTTACTTTCGCCTGGCTCCGCGCATTTATTTTTTGCCGCGCGCACCCTCGCGCTCGTGCGGGCGCGTCGAGTATAAACAAGGGGACGAACTGTCATTCATTCATGGTGTGCATCTCAATCATAGACTGATCAATGCTTGATCAGTGCCCTGACTACTGAACTAGGGAACTGATTGAGACGCACCCATGGCCTCACAGAGCGCGCATTTACAGACGAGCTGTCATTCACGGTGTGCGCGCACTGGCGCGTTTTCAGTTCAGAGCGGTAGTGTGCATGTTACTTTAGATTAAAAAGCCTCCGCCGGTGATACCGGTATTACCGGTGTTGTCACACATCAATTAACCGGTGGGAAAATTTCCTCACCGTCACATCCCTAATCCACATGTATTTGCTTATGCAAATGTTGTTTAGACATTTGATTTTTAAAGAGTGGTCAAGCCACAAGGGCAGATGTGACCTGAGTTTGTTTACACATGTTGTTATTGATTCAAGACTGTCCTTCACTAATATAATGATGCATCGTTTCAAAGCTCAGCTTTGAAGTAATTTGATTCCTTCCGCATTGAACAGACAATATTATTCATTTCCAGTAGGCCAGTTATAAATATGATCCATGAGAAACATGATGTGAAACACAGATTATATCCCAAACACAACATTTATTCTCAACACAATAAAATAAATACTATTGAATCACCCAAAACAGAAATGAATAGTGTTTGAGGCCATTTTGCATGATGTGTTATAAGGATCAGGGCTTTTGTCATTGTATTTGTTGAAGGAAAGCGATGCTGAATTGCTTGCTTTAATCCTTGCTGGGAAACTGCTGAATATAACCTAAATGCTGGACGGACCGCTGGCTGAGATCAAGTCACATGGGATTCGGGAAATGGGACGGTGTTGCATAACAGCTGTTATTCAATGAAGTCCCTCAAAGATCATCATTTAGTTGAGTTTATGATATGATGATGTACTGTAGTGAAAGGCTAATACAAAATCATTTAAAACACCAAATATGAGGAGAATATTTACAATTATTTGGCAAACTACAGCTACAGGTTTTATTTTGTAATGCAAAAAAATGCATAGAAAAACAAAAAGCTTATAAACAAAAAACATAATCAGTTAATATTTTGGGTTTGCATGTGTTCATAATGTCTTTGTATGACAGAGGACAAAAAATATGTCGCACAATTTGACATTTTCACTGCGTTATTATTTCAAATACAACACGAAATATACAATGTGCTTATAAAATCCTTTAATAATAATTATATAAAGATGTACATTTTCCTGAGATGGACATCACTTTTGGCCACTACTGTACATTATTTAGTTTTTTTGTGTAATTATTTATATGTAATAGTCAAGTCATCTTTATTTCTCCATTTTATTTCTTTATTTCTCTTAATTTCAACTGTTCATCTCACAATGACTTAACATGTTGTATTTTCAACTTTTTATCTAATAATGATGACTTTAAAATCATATTTTTGACTTTTCATCTAATAATGAGGACTTTTAAAATCGTTTTTTTGACTCTTTATCTAATAATGAGGACTTTTAAAGTCATACTTAACATTTTATAATTATGACTTGGCATGTCATATTTTAGACTTTTTATCTAATAATGGGGACTTTTAAAACCATATTTTCAAAATGTTATCTTATAATTATGACTTAGTGTGTCATATTTTCTACTTTTTATCTAATAATGAGGTCTTTTAAAATCGTATTTTTGACTTTATCTAATAATGAGGACTTTTAAAATCATATTTCTGACTTTTCATCTAATAATGAGGACTTTTAAAATCGTTTTTTTTGACTCTTTATCTAATAATGAGGACTTTTAAAGTCATACTTAACATTTTATCTTATAATTATGACTTGGCATGTCATATTTTAGACTTTTTATCTAATAATGGGGACTTTTAAAACCATATTTTCAAAATGTTATCTTATAATTATGACTTAGTGTGTCATATTTTCTACTTTTTATCTAATAATGAGGTCTTTTAAAATCGTATTTTTGACTTTATCTAATAATGAGGACTTTTAAAATCATATTTCTGACTTTTCATCTAATAATGAGGACTTTTAAAATCATATTTCTGACTTTTCATCTAATAATGAGGACTTTTAAAATCATATTTCTGACTTTTCATCTAATAATGAGGACTTTTAAAATCATATTTCTGACTTTTCATCTAATAATGTGGACTTTTAAAATCATATTTCTGACTTTTCATCTAATAATGAGGACTTTTAAAATCATATTTCTGACTTTTCATCTAATAATGAGGACTTTTAAAATCATATTTCTGACTTTTCATCTAATAATGAGGACTTTTAAAATCATATTTCTGACTTTTCATCTAATAATGAGGACTTTTAAAATCATATTTCTGACTTTTCATCTAATAATGAGGTCTTTTAAAATCGTATTTTTGACTTTTTATCTAATAATGAGGACTTTTAAAGTCATATTTAACATTTTATCTTATAATTATGACTTGGCAGGTCATATTTTCGACTTTTTGTCTAAAAATGAGGACTTTTAAAATCATATTTTTGACTTTTTATCTAATAATGTGGACTTTAAAATCATATTTAACATTTTATCTTATAATTATGACTTGGCATGTCATATTTTCGACTTTTTATCTAATAATGGGGACTTTTAAAACCATATTTTCACATTTTTATTTTTAAATTTATATTACAAATACTGATTTTTTTTTAAATAATTTAATAATGCCATTAAATGAAATCTATAACTAATCTCTAAATGAATATCTTAAAAGTTCCTATAGCACTTTACTTTTGTTAACATTTGATACAGCATTTATTAATCTTTTTTTTTAGCGTTTAACATAATAAAATACATGTTCATGTTAGTTCAGAGTGCATTAACTAATTAACAAATACAAGTTTTGATTTGAGTAATGCATTAGTACGTGTTAAAATGAAGTATTGTTCGTTCTTATTCCAAACCTTATTGTGTTAACTATATTTGTAATTGTTTTACGTTTAACCAACTTTGTTCCGTTATGCTCCGTCTAGCTTTAAGCACAAGGGGACGGTTGTGTGCGAGCGACCCTTTGGGATGCGTGTCATTCACGGGTTGACTTTTTACAGTCACACTTTGCCAGCTTTAAATGAAGGGATTTCTCCAACAACACATGCATTCGCTTCAACACCAGTGTCCATGGCAACAGCTGCACGACCTGCGTTACCAGGAAGTCGCTTTAGCACCTGCAGTCACACAGTCGGTCCACTTCCACAGAAACTCAACACACTGAGCTCTGAATCACTTGTGCATGAACGCTTGGCTGATGTATGGCTCAGTGCAGGTCGCCAAGACGCTTGAAGTGTTGTTTATTCTCAGTATTCCCACAGAATCATGCCCTTTGTGCTGAAATGCACATTATTCATCGAGTAGACACAGCTGATTGCAGAGAGCAAGCAATGTGACACTTTTCGTTTCTCAGCTCACTGTCAGTTTGACCATTTTTATTAATTTTTAGGGTGAATGTGTAAATAACAAAATTATATGAGGTGAATCCAGTTTATAAAGTAAGAGTTATTAGTATTTTAAAAATAGATATGACCAGGTTGTAGATAGGAGATGCCGAATTGGACATTCAAGACTCATTCATATTTATTGAAGGGGGAAGAGAAACCCCTTAATAATTAATAAGTCATAATTATTAGATAAAATGTTGAAAATATGATTTTAAAAGTCCTCATTATTAGATAAAAAAGTTGAAAATATCACATGCTAAGTAATAATTATAAGATAAAATGTTGAAAATATGATTTTAAATGTCCTCATTATTAGATAAAAAGTCAAAAATGATTTTAAAAGACCTCATTATTAGATAAAAAGTCAAAAATATGACATGCCAAGTCATCATTATAATGATAAAATGTTGAAAATATGATTTTAAAAGTCCTCATTATTAGATAAAAAGTTGAAAATATGATTTTAAAAGTCCTCATTATTAGATGAAAAGTCAAAAATTATTTTAAAAGACCTCATTATTAGATAAAAAATCCAAAACATGATTTTAAAAGACCTCATTATTAGATAAAAAGTCAAAAATATGACATGCCAAGTCATCATTATAATGATAAAATGTTGAAAATATGATTTTAAAAGTCCTCATTATCAGATAGCATGTCATATTTTCAACTTTTTAAGTCATAATTATAAGATAAAATGTTGAAAATATGATTTTAAAAGTCCTCATTATTAGATAAAAAGTCAAAATATGATTTTAAAAGTCCTCATTATTAGATAAAAAGTCAAAAATATGACATGCCAAGTCATAATTATAATGATAAAATGTTGAAAATATGATTTTAAAAGTCCTCATTATTAGATAAAAAGTTGAAAATATGACATGCTAAGTAATAATTATAAGATAAAATGTTGAAAATATGATTTTAAAAGTCCTCATTATTAGATAAAAAGTCAAAATATGACATTAAGGCTGTAATCTCCCAGTCGATTATTAGTCGATACGTTCTGGCTCTACCAAAATTCTGATTGGTAAATTTTTTGCCGCGTTCATTTAATTAGTTTTGCCGCCCCGTGTTCATTTGATCAGGTGGAGAGCACTAATTGCTAATGGGGGTGTTTTCAGAGCAGCCCTGTTTCACAGGTAACAGTCTGTCTTCAGAACACCCCCTTGTTTCCACTTCTTTTGGATTAGCCCAACCCACTGGAGAAGAGAGACAGATTGAAGAAGGCTAGTTTACTGTATATTATTTATTTAATTGTGAGCGTTTTTTCTGCTCTTGATCTGGCTTGTTTAATAAATATTCCTTTTTTATTAAAGTGGACGTGCATTTTGTGTTTAAGAGTAAAAGCTTTAAGTTAATAGTCTATTCGTGTCTCATCCGCGGAGCTGAGCTGATCCTTCAAGCTGCACAGAGCGGCTGAAATGAGTGTCTGTCAGTTAGTATAATACATATGACAAAAACAATTGTCTAAATTATGTTGCATATTCCTCAAAAGTTCTTGTGATGATATCACTAGTTGACAACATAGTACTATATTTTGGGAAATCATAGGCTATGATGGTGCAACGCTGTCAGAGCCGACAGACTCGTGTGTCAGACTCACTTCAGTGCAAAATAATCAGCTCAAAAACCATTTAATATACTGCAAATAGCCTACTAGTTTATGTTTATTTATAATTCATTTAGGCAGACAACAAGGCTACCAAGTACTGCGCACAGTGTGCAGCTAATTCATTTAACGTTTTTTTTCCTAACGTCATTTTTAGTCGAAAATTTCAGGACCTCAGTCGACCAAGATTTTCTTTGGTTGATTACAGCCCTATATGACATGCTAAGTCATAATTATAAGATAAAAAGTCAAAAATATGATTTTAAAAGTCCTCATTTTAAAAGTCCTCAAGAATTTTACGCGTTTAATTTCTTCTCGACGGCGGAAAGACGTCAATAAAACTGCTTGAGAACAATGACACGCAGCATCACATGACCTCAGGAGTCATTCAGTGTCCACAGCTGTACATATTTATTGTACTATTTTACATTTGCTTTCCTTTCCTGTATATTTGAGCCGTTCTGTTTTTCTGTCAATATCAGGATTCCAGTGAGGGAAGGAGACATGTCCCAGGAAAAGCCAAAGTACCCTATTATGGGGGAGAACAACCCCCTTCACAACGACATCTACGGGCCGCCCAAAGTTGATGCCTTTGGAATGGCTCCGCCCAACTACAGCCAGGGTCCAGTGGCCCCTCCGTATGCGGCACCGGGGCCCTACGGCCAGTCTGGTTTCGGCCAGCCCGATTACGTCCAACCTACGGCACCAGGATTCGGCCCGGCAGCGTTCCCAAATCCACAGATGCCGTACCCACAGCAGCCTTACGTTCAGGGGCCGTACCCTCAGCAGCCCTACGTTCAGGGGCCGTACCCTCAGAGTCCATATCAGCAGGGGCCCGGCCAGCCTGCCTTTGGTGTAGATCCTAATGGTAAGTACTATTAGGACATTTACTTGCATAAAATTTTATTGCATAAAAAAAACGCTCAGTGGAAACGGCACGATGTGCATAGTTTCCAAAAATGTGCATTAAAACTTAAGCACACAATTGAGGCGGATAAGTTTAAATAAATCCCTCAATTCACCACTAAAACCTCATTAACCAGTGGACCAATCACATCGCAGCATCTCAGATGTTGGTTCCAGGGCTCCAGCGAAAGTTAATTTAATAATAAAATGACTATTGTTTTGTTAATAAGTGCAGTTACTAATAATATTACATGTTGGTTTATTGGAAATGTAACAGTGAAGCGCTGAGCTTGAATTAACTTTTATTATCAACAATAATGTGCAAAACCTAATTTTTATAGGGAAAATGTAAATATTCTACTCTTATTAAATGTCCCATTGTTCGT
This sequence comes from Romanogobio albipinnatus, assembly GCA_023566225.1. NCBI lineage: Eukaryota > Metazoa > Chordata > Actinopteri > Cypriniformes > Gobionidae > Romanogobio > Romanogobio albipinnatus. Next base: position 3,831,957 of record CM042261.1, on the reverse strand, counting down.
CTATACAGCTTCAGTGTTAATAGGAGCGCTCTTTACTTGTTTTCTGTGTAATTCAGTCACAATTCAAAGAAAAGATTTAGTGTTTCACAAGACTTTGTGACCTTTTTCCATATATTAGAAAGTGGGGGTAGAAATTATGGGAAGATTTTAGTCTCAAAATTATTAATTAAAGGATTAGTTCACTTTTAAATAAACTTTTGCTGATCATTTACTCACCCCCATGCCATCCAAGATGTCCATGTCTTTCTTTCTGCAGTCGAAAAGAAATTAAGGGTTTTTGATAAAAACAGTCCAGGGTTTTTCTCCATATAATGGACTTCAATGGGCTCCAAACGGTTCAAGGTCCAAATGACAGTTTCAGTGCAGCTTCAAAGGGCTTTAAACGACACCAGACGATGAATAAGGGTCTTATCTTGCGAAATGATCCGTTTCTGTGAGAAACCCAGCAGTATTTATGCTAATATTTTACCTCTTATCAGACGAACGTGATCATCTCTGAGCTCCGCCATAACTTCCGCTAAGTGAGGTCAAATTTCGATCGTGGTCATAGATATATCGATCATAGATGCCTCATTCTACTGATCCGTGCAGGCGCTAATGAGGCATCTACGTATATATCTATGACCACGCTCATATTTGACCTCACTTAGCGGAAGTTATGGCGGAGCTCAGAGATGATCACGTTCGTCTGATAAGAGGTAAAATAATAGCATAAATACTGCTGGGTTTCTCACAGAAACTGATGGTTTGGCGAGATAAGACCCTTATTCATCGTCTGGTGTCGTTTAAAGCCCTTTGAAGCTGCACTGAAACTGAACCGTTTGGGGCTCATTGAAGTCCATTATATGGAGAAACATCCTGGAATATTTTCATCAAAAACCTTAATTTCTTTCCGACTGCAGAAAGAAAGACATGGACATCTTGGATGACATGGGGGTGAGTAAATTATCAGCAAAAGTGTATTTAAAAGTTAACTAATCCTTTAATGCACGCACAATTATCCATGAACTTAATAAACGTTGCAGATGTTTTACTGTCCACAAACAAATGCCTTTCAACGTGTGTGCAAAACACAGATTTACATCTATGCAGCGATTGGTACAAATAGAGACATTTTTGTGAGTATTTAGTGTATCATAATTTGCGCATGCAACAAAGATGATGTGCATTGTGGATCATGTGACACGGCGTCTTTTCTGAGTCGATCTCATTTGATTCATTTGGGTTTTGAGACTTTCTTTTCACGTTAGGGTTAGGGTCAGGCTAAGTTAGGGTTAGTTGCCTCTGGCTTGGCGTGCTCAGTTGGGGACACACATTTTTTTTTCTAAATTATTAAACTAAATTAACCATATAAACTAAATTACTGATCTAAAGCCCACATTGCCACTGTATGATAATTGAAATGAACTGATGACATCACCATTCTCTCCAGAATGGCTATACAGCTTAATAAAATTATGCTGCATTATTTTCCTGTTTAAAACTGTAAAGCTGCTTTGAAACAATCTGCATTGTTAAAAGCGCTATATAAATAAAGTTGACTTGACTTGACGTAGGCAGGGCTCCAGACTGCGACTAAATGGTGGCATTTTGCAACTTTTTTTCCTGCTGGTGCGACTGAATTTGGTTGGAGGTCGCACTGGTGCCCAATTGATAAGAGCTGCCATTTCTGTTGCATATGAGAAACATGGGACGGCAAACAAAACGTTTATCAGCTCGAAGCAATAATAGACACCGCAGCGCGAGCTCATACACGGGCTGATCTCGATCACGCAACACCGTTACTAAACGGCGCTGGGAGATCCAGTGAGAGAGAGTTAATACACCACAGTATTAGTGGGAAGCGTTTGGTGCAGAATCCTCTGTTATAAACCACAGATATCAGAGCAAACAGAGCTGACGCCGAGACCAGGAGAAACATTTTAAAACATTCAGGGGTTTCTGTACAGGATGCAGGAAGAATAAATGTGATTTTTTTTCTCCACCCATTCATCACGGAAAACTCGGTTTTCAGCGTCAACTTTACTAAATTTCAAAAATGCCATTGTTTTTGCGCGCCGCTTTCTGCTCTGATGGTGCGTTCACACCGGACGCGAATGAAGCGTTTCGCGCAAGTGATTTAAGTCAATGCAACGACGCGAATAGACATTCTGCGGCGCGATTCGCGCGAATTAAGTGGCGTGCATGACGCGTCATTCGCGTCCGGTGTGAACGCACCATCACGCCCGTTTCACACATACTCCGTCTGCAGTGCGTATGCGGTGCGTGTTGCGGTGCGTATGCGGTGCAGGAGCAGCACGCGCTGTTGTTCTTTCATATATGCTGCGTTTGCAGCGCGCAACTGATCCGCGGTTGTATACCACAAACACAGCATTTATTCATTATTATTTTTATTTCAAATCCAAAAGTTGTTACTGAACATGGCTTGTCAGAATTGCAATTCTCTTTGTTTACACTTTCATAGATGTCACGTTTTAACGTAGTACATTTAAACAACGTTTTATTCAATTCATTACTTTATATTTATATAGCCTATATAACTTTATATAGCCTATACTTTAGCTCACACAAGTGGCAAAACATTGAAATATAACTTATAGCCTATAAACATTTTAAATTAGAAACTTACAATAGAAACAGCCGACTCTCGTCTTTTCTTTCGTTTTTAAACCCTTTTAAAAGCAGGTCATAAAGACCTTTGTTTTTCCACCTCCAGGAACGTAACGTTACGTGCTCTCCATTATTTCAATTTTTTAACCTAAATGCCAGGTAAGGTGTTGTTTCCTTGCTTTACCCGAGAAAAAAAAGCCATGTGTTGACTTTGAAACAGAGTATATTTTAAATTACATACATCTGTGGTAAAATTACTAGATTTTCGTGTCAGTACATGTTTATTTTAAAGCGAACAATGTGCTGTCACTTTAATTCCGCAGTGCAGCACAGCAAAAAATAGACTCGGTACGGAAACGATCGCCGGACTGCTGCAGACGCACCGCACCTGGAACGGACTGACGGACAGCATCCGCGTGCAGTGTGGAAGCTGTAATCCGTTAACATGGGTACGGAAAAAAATACGCACCGCATACGCACCGCATACGCACTGCAAACGGAGTATGTGTGAAACGGGCGTCAGTCTCTTCTTCACTGCATGCGTGACCGTGCGTCTGAACGTAGCAACAGTGAGCATTGTAACGTTAACTGTCGTTGCAACCCGTGGCGACATAGGACCCAAACGGTTCTACTGAGCTGCCTGATATAAATGTGATTTTTTTATTTTATTTTTTATTTTTTATGGCATGTGGCATATTTATTTCATTACGTCAAAAGGCTTTGCGGTCCGGATGGACGCATCTCGCGGTACGGATTCGGACCGGAGTCCGCTAGTTGGCGACCCCTGCTATAGAAGACCAATAGTACATTTAATAAGAGTGGAATAAAAAAAAATTAGGTTTTTGCACACTACTGTTGTTAATAAAAGTTAATTTTTTTTCTGCATAACAATTCAAGCTCAGCGCTTCACTGTTCAATTTCCAATAAACAGACATGTGCTATTATAAGTAACTGCACTTATTAACAAAACAATGCAAAACAATAGTAATTTTATGATTAAATGACCCTATGATTTTTCAAAATGTATTATCAAAGTATTACTAGTAAAAATTAGTAGATTTGGTTAGCATGTTGATTTACGGTGTGCGCCCCTAAATTTTCTGGTTGTGCCCCTAAAATGTTCATTTGGGGCCACTGTGCTCCTAGTGAAAAAAGTTAGCCTGGAGCCCTGTTAGGGTTAAAACCGGAAACCGAGGGGACCGCAGATATGATGTCATATGCAAACACAGGCCACGCCCTCACACGTCCCGGTTCCTTTTATGATTTACAAATAGTTGGAAACATTTGGGATATTGTAAGTACTCAGCTGAACAAAATATATAACACTAGCCTAGTGGTTTTTGGATATTTTACTGCAAAAATATTACATATTGCACCTTTTAAATAAGTGTGTTTAGTTAATGTACTCGGTCCTCTTGAGGGTTATCCAAGGTAAAATGCTTTGCCTGAGCAATTCAACGAAAGGTCACTAGCTCTGTGAGTGCCATAAATGTATAATTTGTTCTTTCCTTACCTCATCTCCAGTCCCTGCTGTAACAATTAGGACGTCTTTACAGCTGTATCATTAAGAGGCCTTTCTGCTGCTGTTGGTGTAGATGCTATTAAATGTGCTTTCCCTTTCCTGTACTTCAGTGTACATTGTGAGGGCTCTAACATGCAGTAGATTTCACCTGTCACATGAATGATTTGTGTTTTGACAGTTTCTGTGGAGAGCCCTGGATACCACGGTGGAGATGGACCCCCTTCTTACTACGGAAATGATGATTTTTCAAACTCTGGCTGGGAAGATAAGAGCATCCGACAGGCCTTCATTAGAAAGGTAAAGCGTAATGGACAGAGTGTGTGTGTGTGTGTGTGTGTGTGTGTGTGTGTCAGGGTTTCCGCGGGGTCATAAAAAGTCATACATTTAACAATAAGTATTTAAGGCCATAAAAAGTCATAAAAAGTCCGGATTTTCCATACAAGGTCATAAAAAACATTTAGCCACGTCTAAAATTGATATGCTCGACCGTTAATTTGTTCTTCCATCAAAATGCGCTCGCGGCGGCAATGGCATTCATTTGTTTCGCCTGTTGTAGTTCTGTTTGAGGAATCTGGGTGGTATCACACTGGTATCACAGCGTTCCAGAACTACAAGGTCCATGCGGCAGCATACAGACTTGTCGGAAGGACTTTCACAGAAACCCGCGCGAACTCCGAACATACTGTATCATACTGAGTCACTGCTTGGTTTAATTGAAATCATCCTGGCTATCACAATGGGAAAATGTACCTTTAACGATCTATGGCTCGAAGACGGTGCGTTTAGTAGCTGGCTCAAGCCCGTCGCTAACAGTCGGTATCAAGCCTATTGCACTTTGTGTAAGAAGACGTTGGAGCTGTCTAGTTTAGGCATTAAAGCATTTCATTTCAAAGCATTTCGTTGCTGTAAAAGGCCTGCAGCGGGTGCAGGCGATCCATCAGTTTTGTTCGGCTCCGTCATTAACGTTACCCGGTCCAAGTACAGCGCGGGATTCTGTTTCTGTCGCATCCAGTGCCACACACAGTGGTTTCGGATCAACCTCCACACTGAAAGCGGAGGTCCTGTGGGTGTTGAATACTGTGACCAAACACCAATCGTACAACGGGAACGAGGATATTGCCGAACTTTTCCGAACAATGTTCCCAGACTCTGACATAGCCAAAACATTTACGTGCGGGAAAGATAAGACCTCATACATCACAAATGTATGTACAAATGTAAATACAAAAATGTAGACAGACACTGACTGACTGACTTATTTTGGAAAGTAATGCCATAAATAATTGTTAATTTACAATGTTACTTTACAATGTTACAATTGTTAAGTGTTCCTGTGTTCTTGATACTCAAGAAAAAGAAGGCAAAGGCTTCAGTTTCTTAATCTTAAGTAAGAAATAATAGAATTACTCTTTAAATAATAACTTGTTACTCAATGAAAGTCAATAATAAAGACTTTTGAAAGGAATTTTAATGACTGAAGTTACTTATCGTAATTCGTGTAGGTCATAAATTCAAATCATAATGGTCATAAAAAGGTCTTAAAAAGTCTTAAATTTGACTGATTAAACCCTGCAGAAACCTGTGTGTGTGTGTGTGTGTATAGCAGTATAAAAACTCAGTTTCGTCACTCTCTCCTCAGGTGTTTCTGGTCTTGACTGTGCAGCTGCTGGTCACCTTCTCTTTTGTCGCCCTTTTCACCTTTTCACGTGACGTCAAAGTGTTTGTACGGCAAAATCGGTGGACGTACTACGTGTCCTACGGGATCTTCTTTGTGTCTCTGATCGTTCTCAGCTGCTGTGGAGAGTTTCGCCGCAAACACCCGTGGAACCTGGTGGCACTGGTACAGCAGCACATATTCACACGACTAGTGTTTCTACATGCTGTATATATGCAGTATAATATATTATTGTATGTATTATATTATTAATATATACAGGTGCTGGTCATATAATTAGAATATCATCAAAAAGTTGATTTATTTCACTAATTCCATTCAAAAAGTGAAACTTGTATATTATGTTCATTATGTTACACACAGACTGATATATTTCAAACGTTTATTTCTTTTAATTTTGATGATTATAACAGACAACTAAGGAAAATCCCAAATTCAGTATCTCAAAAAATGTGAATATTGTGAAAAGGTTGAATATTGAAGACACCTGGTGCCACACTCTAATCAGCTAATCAACTCAAAAAACCTGCAAAGGCCTTTAAATGGTCTCTCAGTCTAGTTCTGTAGGCTACACAATCATGGGGAAGACTGCTGACTTGACAGTTGTCAAAAATACGACAATTGACACCTTGCACAAGGAGGGCAAGACACAAAAGGTCATTGCAAAAGAGGCTGGCTGTTCACAGGGCTCTGTGTCCAAGCACTTTAATAGAGAGGCGAAGGGAAGGAAAAGATGTGGTAGAAAAAAGTGTACAAGCAATAGGGATAACCGCACCCGGGAGAGGATTGTGAAACAAAACCCATTCAAAAATGTGGGGGATATTCACAAAGAGTGGACTGCAGCTGGAGTCAGTGCTTCAAGAACCACTACACACAGACGTATGCAGGACATGGGTTTCAGCTGTCGCATTCCTTGTGTCAAGCCACTCTTGAACAACAGAAGCGTCTCGTCTGTGCTAAAGACAGAAAGGGAAAAAAGTGGTCCAAAGTTATGTCCTCTGATGAAAGTAAATTTTGCATTTCCTTTGGAAATCAGGGTCCCAGAGTCTGGAGGAAGAGAGGAGAGGCACACAATCCACGTTGCTTGAGGTCCAGTGTAAAGTTTCCACAGTCAGTGATGGTTTGGGGTGCCATGTCATCTGCTGGTGTTGGTCCACTGTGTTTTCTGAGGTCCAGCCGTATACCAGGAAGTTTTAGAGCACTTCATGCTTCCTGCTGCTGACCAACTTTATGGAGATGCAGATTTCATTTTCCAACAGGACTTGGCACCTGCACACAGTGTTCAAATACTTATTTTCCTCACTGTATATATATATATATATATATATTTCTTAAATATATATATGTATGTGTGTGTTCAAATATACATAATTATGCAGAGTAGACGTGTGTGCGTGTGTGTGTATATATATATATATATATATATATATATATATATATATATATATATATATATAGGTGCTTGTTTATGATTAAAAGTCCCTCATTTTGCATAACTTTTCCCCCTTGCTATTATTGGTATTTTGGTTAGACAATAAACAGTATCTGGCATTTAAATCTCTGGGTCCCCCCATCACAGCAAATAAAGATTATAAAACATATCGTTTTTATTAGGATCGGCACAATAATCTTGTTATTGCCGTTCTTTAAAAACACATAGTAACCGCAAAATCCAATATGGATGGACCTCTACTTCCTGTGTATTAATATATGAGAACATAATCCAATTTCAATGCATGTGTAAATTTTTTCTGTTTGTTTCTCAGTCCATCCTGACCCTGAGTCTGTCCTATATGGTTGGAATGATTGCCAGCGTCTATGACACAGATGCGGTCTTCATGGCTGTGGGCATCACTGTGGTCGTCTGCTTCACCGTTGTGATTTTCTCACTGCAGGTTCGTTTGCTCATGATCCTTTTCTCCAGCGGATTGACAGCTAATCTGAATCCGTCCTGCTTTAAGAGCTCGAGCATTTAAAGCGGCAGATGACAACTGCAGTGTGCACTTCTAATAAAGAACGCTATCGTCTGCTGGCGTGGACGCTAATATTCGATCTTTGCATGCGATACCCACCACCACTGATGGCCATTATTCTTCCCTTTTTCAAAAACAGACCAAATATGACTTCACTTCCTGCTGGGGCGTTCTCTTCGTCTGTTTGATTGTCCTGCTCCTCGGCTCTATCCTCTGCATGGTGTTCCAAAACAAAATTCTGCACATCGTCTACGCTTCGCTCGGGGCTCTGCTGTTCACCTGCGTAAGTACCACCTTAAGCTCCCATCAGCACCTCTGAAAAATAACAGTTTGCTGCTGTAGTTTGATGGTTTGCAGTCCTTGTCAAAACAGTGTATGAATGGTTATGCATTTGTTGTGAGGTACATGTATAATGTTTTACCATCTGTCTCAAACTGGGTCACCAATTGTAGGTGCTTTTGAAGCCTTGAATTTTCCAGTCTGACTGGCTGTGGAAACGTCTTTCGGCACATTTGGAACTCAAATAGTTGGAACATCAGATAAATGCAGCAGGAGCTTCTGGGAAAAGCTTTCAGGAAATTATGACGTGCACTACCATTCAAACTTTATTTTATCTTCTGCTCACCAAGGCTGCATTTATTTGATTAAAAATACAATAAAAACTGTGTAAATGTGACATATTTTTACGATTTAAAATAATTCAATTCAATTCAAATTTATTTGTATAGCGCTTTTCAAAGCAGCTTCACAGAAAATGCATCTACATTACAATTTAAATTGATTTGTACATCATCGTTATGCATTTCAGAAATGCACATATACAACGCACACAGATTAGCTAACTATCTATCATTAATCAATATAATAACTATGGCACAGAAATAAGTGAAATAAGCTGTGTTCTATGTGAAATATATAGGACACTTTAATTTATGTCATCAAAGCTGAATTTTCAACATCAGTCTTCAGTGTCACATGATTCTTGACCAATCACAACACACCACTCCAGCCGACCAATCAGAGCACAGTGTGCTTTTCAGAAGGAAGGGCTTTCAGTTTTCAGTTGTTTTCAGTTAATTTTTCAGTATATGTATATAAATAATAAATGTATATTCTAGGGGTGTGCGACAATATCGTAATTGTTGTTTTAACGATGTGTTTATTATCGAGTATATCCCTCGCACGCACACACTGTGATGTAGTTTTGTTGATTAGACTAGTGCGGGTGCGCATTAGAGTACACGCTTTCACTGCGTGCTATGTTTATATCATATAATATAGTTAATCAGATATAACACAAAGATTGCAGTTCTTCAAATGTGATATTGATTTTATGCAAGTTTACTAAACAAGAAGTTAATATTAAGTAACTTACAGTTTAGACTTCCAAATTGCCTGTTTTTGCTCTATTTCGCCACGTTCAAAACAAAGACACAGCACTGTATCTGCGTCTCTGAGCAAAACACAGCAGTGTTTTCATACTGAATTAATCAGCTTTTTGATCGAATCAATTGAATCAATGATTCAATGACTAATATAGATTAAGATCATAGATATACATAATAAAGGCTAGATGTCTCGTCCGCGCTGCTGGCCAATGGAGGTCGACGTCCGCACCTGGCGGCCATCTTGTCACAGTCAGCTCGCTCACTCGTAACATTGTTGTCATGGTGCTTGCACTTTTTAAACAACCATAACTTGCTCAATTTTCTACCGATTTTCAAACTGTTTGGTTTGTTATAAACGTCAGAGATGTAGTTGTGACACTGCATACTTATGAATAATTATTCATAATTTGTTCAAGCATCCAGAATTATAGCCACGTTAATAACGTTTGTAAGAAACCAAACCATTTGTAAATCCGTCAAGATTTCAGCGAGATAAGAGTATTTGTGTTCAGATCACTCGCCTTACATCAGGCACCACAGCACAGAGCCCTGCCTGTGACAAGATGGCCGCCGTTGATGGCGTTAGAGACTCCGCCGTAAGACATCTAGCCTTTATTATGTATATCTATAATTAAGATATTCAAATGCTTTGTTCCTTGAATGAATCAGCCGTTTGAATGAATTGTTGGAATCTCAATGACTTGCTGCTACCTATTGGCGGTTTTAATTTCACAGTTAAAGTATCTTTTCATGTTTTAAATCATTTCAAATATCAATATTATTCAACATTTTATGTTTTAAACATCAAAACATTATTTATGCATAACTGCAGGTTATTAATTTGTCACTTCTGTGCTGTGTAAATGATCAAACAGGAAACAGTCTGTGTAAATGATCTAAATGCCACTTCAGATGCAGCTTCTGTGTTTCCTCTGCACTGCAAAGATTCATTTTGTTTTATTAAATTTATGAAATTGACATAAGATGTAAAAAATAAATTTATCAAGGTGAAGATGATTTCTGTCACTTCTGTGAACTGACCTCCACACAGAATATGATAAACTTTAGGAGTCAGCTGACCATGGCAGTCCTAAACCTGCCAAAGTACCAGCACAATAACACACTCAGCAAAATATCGTCTAATTATCGTTATCGTGAAAATCCCAGAAAATATCGAGATTTCTTTTTTTGTCAATATCGCACACCCCTAGTATATTCTTGTCAGTCAGTATGAATTAATTTTGATATATAAGTCGCACCTGACTATAAGTCGCAGGACCAGCCAAACGATGAAAAAAAAGTGCGACTTATAGTCCGGAAAATATGGTAATCGCAATTAATCGTTTTGACAGGACTAATATAAATAAAATAGTAAATCACACTGGTGTGCATTGGGGGTAACGCATTACAAGTAACTTTAGTTACGTAATCAGATTACTTTTTCAAGTAACGAGTAAAGTAACGCATTACTTTTCAAATTTACAACAAAATATCTGAGTTACTTTTTCAAAACGCAAGTAACTTTTTCACATTTATTTGACTGACAGCTCTCCTGTCCCCATGTTGAGAAAAATCGAGAGTAAGTGCAGAGGCGTTGTGTGTAAACATGATGGTTATTGTAGTTCTAGACTAAATGTGAGCATGTATTCATCTCACTTGCACAATAAAGATTCAGTTCTCCTCAAAATGAATAAAATCAGTCAAATGCAAACCTCAAATATATAAATGTTAAATAAAACAAATATTTGTATGCATTTAATCTACCTTTATTGACTAATGTCTTGCTGCTGACCTTCGATGATTCAGTTAAACCATGAGCAAATATTACTAGATTTTTTGTTTTTATTGGTAAAACTTTTTTCTCCTGCGTCCTATTCTTCCATTATCCAGAATGGCAGCACATTTTTACCTCAGCCTGAGGCTTATTATTTCAATTTTGGTATGAAGAGGTCTTTACATTTGCTATTAAACAACAAAACAAAAAAAACAAGCCCAGCTCAGGTGAGAAAAAGTAATGCAAAAGTAATGTAACCCATTACTTTTCTAACAAAGTAACTCAATTAGTTACTTTTTAAGGGAGTAACACAATATTGTAATGCATTACTTTTCAAAGTAACTTTCACCAACACTGCTGGTGAGTAAACTGACAAATGTACTAGCCAATGGCGATTATGTTGCCAAGGTGTGCGTTAGAGGGTCGTGGTATAAATGCAATATCAAAATTCTGTTTTCCAGTGTTTTCTGTAATCTAGTGGAAACAGCCAGAACTGTCTGCAGGGTGCTAGAGCACACAGGGCCTGAGTTACACACTTTCAAAAAATCATAAAGCGCCTCTTTTTGGGGGGTTATTACAGCTCAGACAACATACAGTGGCATGAAAAAGTATGTGAACCGCTTGCAGAATCTGTGAAAATGGGAATAATTTTAAATAAATAAGAAAGATCATACAAAAAGCATGTTATTTTTTATTTAGTACTGTCCTGAATAAGATATTTTACATAAAAAATGTTTACATATAGTCCACCAGACAAAGAAATTTGTTAAAATAACCCTGATAAAAAGTTTATGAACCATGTGTGTCGTTCCCTGGATGATCCACGGCTGTTTTTTGTTGTTGTCCTGAGCAGTTAAACTGCCCAATGTTCTTCAGAAAAATCCTCCAGCTCCTGCACATTCTTCAGTTTTCCAGCCTCTTTTTCATATTTGAACCCTCTCCAGCAATGGCTGTATGATTTTAAAGGGGTGGTAAACCACGATTTCACTTTTCTAACTTTAGCTAGTGTGTAATGTTGCTGTTTGAGCATAAACAACATCTGCAAAGTTACAACGTTCAAAGTTTAAAGCAAAGGGAGATATTTGCTTTTAAAGAAATCAATTTCTAAGGACTACAGCAAATGGCCGCTAGGGACTACAGACATTCCTCCAGGGTCTCTGACATCATCAGCTCCAATATTTACATAAACCCCTCCTCCGAGAAAATGAAATAAGGGGGGGCGAGGCCATTTTGTATCGCCGCGGGGAATAGTTGTTGTGGTAGGCTAGTTAGTAGGCTGGAGTGTTGTTGCCGCAATGCCGACGAAATGCTGTTATTTTCATCCGGATTGCAGGTCCACTTTGTTCAGCCTTCTTAGGGACGGGGGTGCGTTGCAGTGCGTTTAACATACAACATGTTATATGCATGTGTGTAAGAGACAGAGGAGAACACGGTCGCATTTGCAGCAGATATATGCTGCCCATCATAAATCAAAGCACGAGACAGACAGGGGTCGGAGGAGAAGGCCGGAAAATGTGACATAATGGACAATATTCGTCTGTATTTGCAATACACGAGCTGCGGTTCAGCTGCACGAGACAAACACTGCCAGGAGACGGGCGCGCGCGGCTCCCGCTGCACATCTCACGGAGGAAAGCTTCCACAATCTTCACGAGTTCAATGCAGGATTCGCACAACGGCTTGTCCTGAAAGATGGATTTAAAAACAGAAGCTGTTTACAGGGCCGCAACCTGTAAGTGTGATTTATTTTTCGTCGATGTGTTTTCCTGTAATAGTTCGTATTGTTAATTGTGTGTTATAGCAAGGAAGTAAACAGATGACAACGCTATTTGGCTCTGCAAACCAGTTTGTTAAATGCTCATTTATACTTAACGTTATCCGACAAACCCCTAACGCTACAAACTTTTTAAAATCTCAACAGTGAACTTGGCATTAGTGTAAATGATTCCTTGATTAGAGCTTTTATGTATTGTTTATCTACAGGCATGCTAAACATGGTTCTGTGTTTGATTTGGATACTATAGTAAAGCCAATGTTTAGTGTTCGTTCTTGCGACAGATATTTGGCAAATCGTTTTAAAAATACAAAAGTAACAGTGCCATTCAGTAGCGATCACTATAGATCCGCAGTCTTTACTCTTGAGGACTGAACAGGTTCTGCTCGATCATCTTCACTAAAATTGTCTGGGTCTGATTCAGGCTCAAATTGGTATGGTTTTATTGACGCCATTGTACCCGAAGCACAGGCTTAGCTTGAGGACAGAGCAGTGTAGAATAAAGGTCAAATATATGAAAAATAATGAAATTTTTAAAAAACGAAGCATGAACACGTTACAGTGCACCCCACAAACACAATCAAGCCTTCGAAAGAATGTGCTTTACCACCCCTTTAAGATCCATCTTTTCACACTGAGGACAATTGAGGGACTCAACACAACTACTAAAAAAGGTTCAAACATTCACTGATGCTCCAGAAGGAAACACAACGCATTAAGAGCTGAGGGGGGGGGGAAACCTATTGAATTTGAAAATCAAGGTAAATTGTACTTAATTTGTCTTCCGGGAAACATGCAAGTATCTTCTGTTGCTTCTGAAGGGCAGTACTAAATGAAAAAAATTTATATTTAAACAAAATATAATTTATATATTTAGGCAAGGCAAGGCAAGTTTATTTGTATAGCACATTTCATACACAGGGGCAATTCAAAGTGCTTTACACAGAAATGAAGTTAAAATATTCATAAGTGAATAAAATAAAAATATACATAGTATAACAGTTATAATAGGAATTAAAAGAAAATATAAAATAAAGATGAAATCCCCTATCTGGGGTGGAAGAAAATGGAGAGTCAGGTTTACTTTAAAAATATTTGTCAGGTAACTGTGCGTTTAGACATTACCCTTACAGACAAATCTTCTTGGCCTAACTTGAGGGCGTTCTCTAGATGTTTTACCCGTCAGAGCAGATCTAAACGGGTCTTCCTCGCACCGGAGGGAGTACTCAAAAAATATTTGTCAGGTAACTGTGCATTTAAACATTACCCTTACAGACAAATCTTCCCGGACAGGAACACCGGGGCTATCTCTACTTTGTTCGACCGTCAGAGCGGATCTACACGGTCCTTCCTCGTACAAGGAATAGTATATTAACTGCTCAGGACAAACAAGGGACTCGTGAACAACCATCACAAAACAAAAAAACAGCCGTGGATCATCCAGGGAATGACACACAGCACTGAGAACCAATGGTTCAGAAACTTTTTATCAGCGTTATTTTAATAAATTCAGCTATTTTTTTGTCTGGTGGACTATATGTAAAAAAAATGTATGTAAAATATCTCATTCAGGACAGTACTAAATAAAAAATAACATGCATTTTGTATGATCCCTCTTATTTAGTTAAATTTATTCCCATTTTCACAGATTCTGCAAGCGGTTCACACACTTTTTCATGCCACTGTATACTCACATGTTTATCACGTTTAGCAGTGTTTTATGAAACTTCAAAGGGTTTCCTGTAAAATTACACCAGTATTGTGTATTTAGAGACTGTGTGTGGTGTGTGTGGTGTGTGTGGTGTGTGTGGTGTGTGTGGTGTGTGTGGTGTGTGTGGTGTGTGTGGTGTGTGTGGTGTGTGTGTTTGTTTGTTGGTTGGGTGGTTGGTTGGTTGGGTGGTTGGTTGGTTGGGTTGGTTGGGTGGGTGGGTGGGTGGTTGGTTGGGTGGGTGGGTTGGTTTTTGGTTGGGTGGTTGGTTGGGTTGGTTGGTTGGGTGGGTGGTTGGGTGGTTGGTTGGTTGGGTGGTTGGTTGGGTGGTTGGTTGGTTGGGTGGGTGGGTGGTTGGTTGGGTTGGTTGGTTGGTTGGGTGGGTGGTTGGTTGGGTGGTTGGTTGGGTTGGTTGGTTGGTTGGGTGGGTGGGTGGGTGGTTGGTTGGTTGGTTGGTTGGTTGGGTGGGTGGGTGGTTGGTTGGGTTGGGTTGGTTGGTTGGGTGGGTGGGTGGGTGGTTGGTTGGGTGGGTGGTTAGTTGGGTTGGTTGGGTGGTTGGTTGGGTGGTTGGGTGGTTGGTTGGGTGGGTGGTTGGTTGGTTGGTTGGGTGGGTGGGTGGTTGGGTGGTTGGTTGGGTGGGTGGGTGGGTGGTTGGTTGGTTGGGTGGGTGGTTGGTTGGTTGGTTGGTTGGGTGGGTGGTTGGTTGGTTGGGTGGTTGGTTGGGTGGTTGGTTGGGTGGTTGGTTGGGTGGGTGGGTGGTTGGTTGGTTGGGTGGGTGGTTGGTTGGTTGGTTGGGTGGGTGGTTGGGTGGTTGGTTGGGTGGGTGGGTGGTTGGTTGGTTGGGTGGGTGGTTGGTTGGTTGGTTGGGTGGGTGGTTGGTTGGTTGGGTGGTTGGTTGGGTGGTTGGGTGGTTGGTTGGGTGGGTGGGTGGGTGGTTGGTTGGTTGGGTTGGTTGGGTGGGTTGGGTCGGCCAAATCCAGGGGGAAATGGTCCCAGAAATAAGTTGCTTTGTGTGAAACAAATGCGGAAGTGATGCATGTCTACAGAAAGTAGACACTCTGGCCTCATATGTGGTACCATTTGAAAGCTTAGAGCTCCTCCACAGACATTTAACATTTAAAGTTTATACATGATGACGTCAATCCGGACCCTGTGCAGGGTCCTGTGATCAAAGCTGAAATTTGAGCATCAGTCTTCAGTGTCACATGATCCTTGACCAATCACAACACACCGCTCCAGCCGGCCAATCAGAGCACACTGTGCTTGTTAGAAGGAGGGGCTTCATAGAGACAGGAGAATTACTGACAGACTGGGAAGAGAGGATGTAATGTGTTAACACAATAAGTTTGCTCTTTCACAGTTCCTGGCTGTGGACACTCAGCTGCTCCTGGGAAAGAAGAAGATGGCCATCAGCCCAGAGGAGTACGTCTACGCGGCGCTCAACCTCTACACTGACATCATCAACATCTTCCTTTACATCCTGGCCATCGTCGGTCGCACCAGGGACTGAGTGCGCCCCCTTCCCCTGAAATAAGGGAAGTGCAGTCTGCACTACACGGGATGATGCATCACCTCACCTTTCCTCGTATTCTTAATTTATTCCTCTCGCACATCCTCTGTATGTCCATATGTACAGGCCTCGAAACGTTGCAAAATCAACCAATAGAAATGTATTTAAGAATTCCTTTGCTTCCGAGTCCCTGGAGGTGTAAGGTATGATTCAACAGTTGCATCCAAACGGCATGATCGTGTGCACCTTGAGGGAGAACGGCTGTCAGAGAGTAATGAACACTACTGATGTTCTCCACTAGTCTCTGCATGGGCGGAGCACGCCAGACAGACACGTGTATACCGTAGCTGTAAATAGATAAACGTCTGGCTGTGCTGATCACCGCTTTGCAACTTAAAAACCACCACCATCATATATATATATATATATATATATATATATACAGTCCAAGATGACAAACGGTTGTACAGTTGACCGTATTATCTACAGTATGACGAGTCAAACAAAGCCTGTATATAGTTTATTTCTCTTTATTTTGAGAGGAAGGTGAGATGGTGAGGTTGTCTTAATAAAATCGTTCCAACGGTCAGTATTTAATGTTCAAACACAACACAACTCTTTTCTCTTTCATGCTGACTACTTTACTTTTTTTTTTAATTCAATAGATGTTTTGTTTTTGTGTGAATGAGGAACCGAGACGTATATTTCCTTATTTTTAAAGAATCGGGTTATACTAGTTGCATGTTAAATATGTGCTGGAAAACAACAGGATATTTCCTGCAATTTATGTTTTTTGTGTTATTTATTCAAATGCCAGATGACGTTTGCTGGGTAATGGAAGGATTGTTCATTTTTAAATTAAAGAGCGCATATTTAAACGAACACGCCGACTTTTTGGGACTTATTCACTGTATCCCCCAGAGTTAGATAAGTTCTCATCTCCGTGCCATAACTCTGTCTGACGCACCCACCGCTAGCCTAGCTTAGCACAAAGACTGGAGGTAAATGGCTCCAGCTAGCCGACTGCTCAATAATTGTCAAAATAACGCCAACATTTTCCTATTTACATGTTGTGATGTGTATAGTCACATCGTGTACTAAGACCGACGGAAAATGAGAAGTTGTGATCTTCTAGACCAATATGGCGAGGAACTATACTCTCATTCCTGCGTAATAATCAAGAGCTGTGAGCCGTCCCATGAGTGCAGCGGCACAATGATATTACACAGCGCCTGAAAATAGTCCCCTGTGTAAGCAGGTTGTCATGTTGGTTAGCCTATTAACAGGTGTTGTGTAATATCATTGCGCCACAGGAATGAGAGTATAGTTCCTCGCCATACGCACAACCAGCGCAACATCACGTCCACTTTTAGGGGAAAATAAACTAGACTCCCATAGACTTAGTACAAAAATTGCGGCACACAACAACCGTCCGTACACAGCTGGCAGGCGTGAAAAACTTAAGAAATCACCAATATTAAACATGTCAAGTAATTATATGTCCAGCCGTCTTGCCATAGAGCGTGAAAGATACTAATTTGGTCAATTTAAAAACATGTCCCTTCATTCTCCCACTGTCAAATTGGTTAACAACTCCACCCAGTGGCCAGAGGACATTTACTCGTACCTCATTGAGTCAGGTAAGCCAGTGAATGATTTAACTTCGTTTTTGAATCATGAAGTATGATCGGAAGCTAAGTCAGGCTAGTTGTATGGCTGGACAGAAAAGTGCTCTCAGTACTCTAAATATAAAGACATAATATATACATTTAAAGATGTTTACTTGCAAAAACAAAGTAAACTCATTCAATTGTTACACCAATTTGACGCTGGGAGAATGAAGGGACTTTTTAAATTGACCAAATGAAGTGTGTGGATGTATCTTTCACGCTCTATGGCAGGACATATAATTACTCAACATGTTTAATGTTAACGGACGTTGTTTTGTGCCGCTATTTTGTATTAAGTCAATGGGAGTCTAGTTTAATTTCCCCTAAAAAGGGGCGTTGACTAAATTGGCAGTTAAGTTCCCGGATGTGTCAACCTAGAAGATCACAACTTCTCATTTTCCGTCGTACTTTGTACACGATGTAACTATACACATCAGTTGGCGTTATTTTGTCACTTATTGAGCAATCGGCTAGCTGGAGCCATTTACCTCCAGTCTTTGTGCTAAGCTAAGCTAGCGGTGGGAGCGTCAGACAGAGGTATGGCACGGAGATGAGAACTTATCTAATAATAATATGAATAAGCTAAAGTCACAAAAAGTCGGCGTGTTCCAACATTTTAAGTATATATAGACTGACGTCTGTATACTAAAGATATCCATTCCAGATGGTTTCAGATGTAAGTTCATATAATTCACATTCAGCCTTGCATGTGCAGCTGCTGAACACTAAACTGGCTGTGAAAGACGTGTGAGGACGTGATCTGTTTGTCTTTATAACTAACTTCTGCATAAGCTAAAGTGGATTGAGGTGTGTTGAGTGTGTTTGGGCTTTGATCTCTTTGCACTGTACATTTGCATTAACCTGGAGTTAAATGATATTCTTCCGCAGCCTGTTTGTGTTTCATTACGGGAATAAAGTGAGAGGAAAACACGGCGTGAGATCTTCATTTCTTGTGCTCTCAGTGACTGGAGACGGTCATGCATGTCACGTGACCTGGACTGATTCAGAATGGTTATGAGATTAATTATGAATCGTTCAGAGACAGTCACTTGTTTCATTCCAAGTGAGTTAAAACAATTATATAGAATAAAATAAACCGCTGTTTACTAAATATGGAAAACTATGTAACGGTGACTACTGTGTGTGTTGCTTAAACGTGCTATTCTTTCTTAAAGGGATAGTTCACCCAAAAATGAACATTAGCCCATGATTTACTCTCCCTCAAGTCATCCGAGGTGTGTATGACATTCTTCTTTCAGACGAATATAATCTGAGTTATATTACAAATGTTCTGGTTAATCCAAGCATTATTATAGCAGTAATAGTTGCTTTGTTTTTGAAGTCCATAAAAAAATGCATCTGTCCGTCAAATAACTGCTCCACGCCTTCTGAAGCGAATCGATGCGTTTGTGTAAGAAAAATATCCATATTTAAAAATGTATTTCATTTTTTTCTATGGCTCTGCATCAGCCGCCCCCGCGCCATCACTTCTGCTGAATAAAGTCAAAATACCGGCGCGATCATAGATATAAACATAGATTCCTCATTAGTGCCTGTGCGGATCGGTCGAATGAGGCATCTATCTATATATATATATCTATGATCGCACCAGTATTTTGACCTTATTCGCCGTAAGTTATGGCGCTGGGAAAACTAGATGACATTCGTTTGATAAGAGGTAAAAAAATAACAAATACTGTTGGGTTTCTCGCAGAAACCGATGGTTTCGTGTTTTAAGACATCAGTGTGTCGCCACGAGCCGCATGGTGTAATAAGGATTCGTATGTCTGTGTTTTTACTCTCATTGCTCTCATACCAGTCCTTCCAGAAAAATGCGGCTTTTTTATTTGTGATTGTTGCGGGCAAAAATCCTTGATTATGCGGCACGTTTTCTTAAAAAATGCGATGGAAAATGCGGGATATTTATGAAATTTTATGCAATGAAATTGCGGGAACTTGCAAAAACTGCGGTTTGATGAAAAAGAGAAAAAAAGCACTACATCACAGAAAGTGCTGGGAATATTTAAGTTCTCATCTTGTTTTATTGAAGACCTTAATAAACACACGGCTCACATTTACACAACATTGAGTCAAACAAGTTCTGTAGCTTTACAAAAGGAATATCTTACAACTTCTGAAAAAATGAATAAATAACTTCCTGTTTTACAGACATTTGAGTGCTTCCAATGCACAAAGTGCAATCTCTTATAGGGTTAGTTCAACCAAAAAATGTAAATTCTGTCATTAATGACGTCCCCTCATGTCGCTGGACACCCGTCAGACCTCCGTTCATCTTCAGACACAAATGAAGATATTTTAGTGTAAATCCGATGCTCAGAAAGGCCTCCATTGGCACAATGTACACTCTCAAGACCCATAAAAGCACTAAAGACGTCGTTACAAAGTCCATCTCACTACAGCGGCTCTACAATAACTTTATGAAGCGACGAGAATAGTTTTTGTGCTAAAACCTAAATAACGACTTATATAGTGATGACCGATTTCAAAACACAGCATCATGAAGCGTTATGAATCAGTGAGTCGATTCATGATTCGGATCGCGAGTCAAACTGCTGAAATACGTGACTTTGGCGATCCGAACCGCTGAATCGACTCACTGATTCATAACGCTTCAAACCGCTGAATCGACTCATTGATTCATAACGCTTCAAACCACTGAATCGACTCACTGATTCATAACGCTCCAAACCGCTGAGTCGACTCACTGATTCATAACGCTCCAAACCGCTGAATCGACTCACTGATTCATAACGCTTCAAACCGCTGAATCGACTCACTGATTCATAACGCTCTAAACCGCTGAATCGACTCACTGATTCATAACGCTCCAAACCGCTGAATCGACTCACTGATTCATAACGCTCTAAACCGCTGAATCGACTCACTGATTCATAACGCTCCAAACCGCTGAATCGACTCACTGATTCATAACGCTTCAAACCGCTGAATCGACTCACTGATTCATAACGCTTCAAAGCTTCATGATGCTGTGTTCTGATTGGTCATCACACCGGGAAACTGCTTTGCTCTTTTGCTGTTATTTTTGTTGGCCAATGGGAGTTTGCGCTTCATCATGGTTTCACTGATATCTATGGTTTCTCCACGGGGGTTTGCAGCTTTTCGATGACGTTCACGTCGGGTAATTACGTCACTTCAAAGCGTTCCCATGGCAACAGGGGGAAATGGCGGCTCTTGTGTGAAGTAAACAAACATTTTTCAACTTTCTGCTAATATATATATGACTTTTTTGCAACGAAAATGCTGGGATTATGAAATCATGCTAGCCCCGCATATTTTACACGTGGAAATAGGCAATTAGTGCGGCGTATTTGAAAAAATGCAGCCCCCGCATAAATATGCAGACTTTGGCTGATTATGCGTTAAATCACGCGATCGCATAATCGCGTTTTTCTGGAGGGACTGGCATACTCTAAAATCTCCCCATTGACATCATTATACGACTATCACACTGCAACGGCTGGAGTTAAACATCTTCATTTGTGTTCTACTGAAGAAACACACACCTACATCAGATAAACAAGCAGATAAACATAAAAAAAAATGTTTTTGGGTGAACTATCCCTTTAAGTGGAAAAAAAGAGTGACTTAACCATGTGACTTAAATTTTTTATTGAGTTTTATTAGTCGTCATTAACAACTGAATGAGACATAAGTAAAAAATATATATACAGTACCGGTCAAAAGTTTGGAAACATTACTATTTTTAATGTTTTTGAATCAAGCCAGCATTTATTTGATCAAAAATACAGGAAAAAACTGAAATATTATTACAATTTAAAATGGTTTTCTATTTTAATGTACTTTAAAATATAGTTAGGGGTTCAAGCGTGTAGCGCTGAAACCCTACTGCAATTGTAAGGATTTGCATTGATATTCTTCCGCTGTAAAATTGGTAATTGAACCCAAACCATAAGACGAGAGACTTGAAACTGGGCCAGATGGTAAGTCTCAATTTGGGGAGAGACTGACAAGGTATGACCCCGATTGGCCAATGGGTGGCGCTACAGTGATCAAAAACGTGAAACTGCTCATAACTCCCAGACCGATTGTCGTAGACTCGAGTGTCTTATATAATTGGAATCCTTGGTTTTTTTTCCCGTCCCTTTTCTCCTAGGTTTCTCGTGTGATCGAAATTGATTCACGGTCGCTAAGAGGCGCCAAAACGTTCGAAGTGGGCGGAGCCACTTTTATTAAAATGGCTATAATTCAAGAATGAAATTAGATATTTTCACCAAACTTGGGACACATGTGTAAGAGCTCAAACTGAGGTCACAGTAAAAACAAATGCGCTATAACAGGGAAAAAAACTCCCAAACGTGAGTCCGGTTGAAATTGGCATGCACTGAATTTGTCCAAGGTGCCATTATAGTCTATGAAGACATTGGCATATCTCAAATAACATGGCAGCCATCGGAAAATAAGGTTTGAGCACCTATTAGACATGGTTACCATGGTTACCACTCATGGCTCTAAAGGCCTGTTCACACCAGGACGATTTTGCGCGCGATTATCGCAACATTTAACGCCTCGTGAGCGAACGCCTCAGTAATCACGTCATGTTTCACACATACACACAATATTCATATAATTTGATAGATCTCCTCATACTGAATAACTTTGCCTCATGAACCACTGCTGTCAATCAAATCATCCATTACATGTTTGCAGTTATGTAAAAAAAAATCTACTTTTGCTAACTAGTCCTAGGTTTTTCACTAAATCTGAATAAAATCAATGCAGTTCAGTTCTCTGGACTCCCCTGATCAATACTTATCAAAAAATGTTTAGCTATAACAGGGTCGTTTAGAAAGATAATATACTCAACCTATAAATCTTAAAGGAAAGCTCGGAACGTCATGGAAATAGGTGAGCACAATCGATATATGACTCTAATCACGCATGCCAACTTTTATGGATATCGAACATAACTATAACTATAACACTATAACTGTTAAAAGCTTTAAAAACCATATATTTCTTATGGTAAATTGCCTGTATTGGCTGTAAATGGTCTTTTCCATCTGCTTGTTTGCTAAATAAAACATAATATATTTTGTCCTTTTAGAGCCACTGTAGAAACATGGCAGCACAAAATGGCAACTTCACTGTAAGGGGCATAGATATACATAATAAAGGCTAGATGTCTCGTCCGCACTGTTGGCCAATGGAGGTTGACATCCGCACCTGGCGGCCATCTTGTCACAGTCAGCTCGCTCACTCGTAACATTGTGTTTTAATGGTGCTTGCACTTTCTAAACAACCATAACTTGCTTATTTTTCTACCGATTTTCAAACTATTTGGTTCGTTATAAACGTCAGAGATGTGGTTATGACACTGCATACTTATGAATAATTATTCATAATTTGTCCAAGCATCCAGAATTATAGCCACGTTAATTACATTTGTAAGAAACCAAACCATTTGTAAATCCGTCAAGATTTCAGCGAGATAAGAGTATTTGTGTTCAGATCAGGAGCCCGCCAGAAAGCTTGCCTGTGACAAGATGGCCGCCGGCGATGACGTTAGAGACTCGCCGTAAGACATCTAGCCTTTATTAGGTATATCTATGGTAAGGGGATCCATGGTGTATGTTGGTAGAAATGGATGGAAGTTAATAAAAACAACGCTTCCTTATGAAAGGTCTTTATACTCCACTTTTCTGTCAATAGATCCTCATAAATACTACACACTGCAACTTTAAGAGCAGCTCAAACCGCTGCGGCGACACTGCGCATGCTCAGTGTGCGCTGTGTGTGGTAAACCAGCCAGGGAATGTTTAGCTAGCGTGGGGAGTTATTAGCTTCAATATCCTCGACCTTCGGGTGCCTGGTGTAGGCAAGGAGCCTCTTCTACCCAACATTTACCTGTAACTGAAAATGTCCGTGTTCTCGGAGCCTGCTTTGGAGAAGAAATTATCAGAACTGAGTAACTCCCAGCAGAGCGTGCAGACCCTTTCCCTGTGGCTCATCCACCACAGAAAACACTCCAAAACCATCGTCAAAGTCTGGTATAGCGAGCTGAGGAAAGGTAAGGAGAGGCACACCTGAGCACACACACCTGCATGAGCTTTAAAACGAGAGCTTGTGTCCTATTTTGACGTTTTAAAACGAAATTAAACAGCACATGTAGCAAACAAGCTAATCATAGGTTCATCTCCTGTAAGCTAGTAGCTTAGCTCACCTACATGTTTAGATTCCTCTGCAGGTTATTATTGAGAACAACCTCAATTATGGACTGATTTTCTTTATTAATCAACATCATACCAGTCTGAATGACAATTGCAGTTATTAAAACACATGTATTAGATACTAGACACAAGATTTAGTGAGAAATATTAAATATAATATCTTCATTAGATATTATATTTTTTCAGGTTATTGATACAAAACCTCAATTATGGACTGATTTTCTTTATTAATCAACATCATACCAGTCTGTGTGACAATTGCAGTTATTAAAACGCATGTATTTGGTACTAGACACACGATTTAGTGAGAAATATTTAATATAATATCTTCATTAGATATTATATTTTTTCAGGTTATTGATACAAAACCTCAATTATGGACTGATTTTCTTTATTAATCAACTTCATACCAGTCTGTGTGACAATTGCAGTTATTAAAACGCATGTATTTGGTACTAGACACACGATTTAGTGAGAAATATTTAATATAATATCTTCATTAGATATTATATTTTCAGGTTATTGATACAAAACCTTAATTATGGACTGATTTTCTTTATTAATCAACATCATACCAGTCTGTGTGACAATTGCAGTTATTAAAACGCATGTATTGGGAACTAGACACACGATTTAGTGAGAAATATTTAATATAATATCTTCATTAGATATTATATTTTTTCAGGTTATTGATACAAAACCTCAATAATGGACTGATTTTCTTTATTAATCAACATCATACCAGTCTGAAGGACAATTGCAGTTATTAAAACACATGTATTAGATGCTAGACACATGATTTAGTGAGAAATATTAAATATAATATCTTCATTAGATATTATATTTGCAGGTTATTGATACAAAACCTCAATTATTGACTGATTTTCTTTATTAATCAACATCATACCAGTCTGTGTGACAATTGCAGTTATTAAAACACATGTATTCGGTACTAGACACAAGATTTAGTGAGAAATATTAAATATAATATCTTCATTAGATATTATATTTTCAGGTTATTGATACAAAACCTCAATTATGGACTGATTTTCTTTATTAATCAACATCATACCAGTCTGAAGGACAATTGCAGTTATTAAAACACATGTATTAGATGCTAGACACATGATTTAGTGAGAAATATTAAATATAATATCTTCATTAGATATTATATTTGCAGGTTATTGATACAAAACCTCAATTATTGACTGATTTTCTTTATTAATCAACATCATACCAGTCTGTGTGACAATTGCAGTTATTAAAACACATGTATTCGGTACTAGACACAAGATTTAGTGAGAAATATTAAATATAATATCTTAATTAGATATTATATTTTCAGGTTATTGATACAAAACCTCAATTATGGACTGATTTTCTTTATTAATCAACATCATACCAGTCTGAATGACAATTGCAGTTATTAAAACACATGTATTCGATACTAGACACAAGATTTAGTGAGAAATATTAAATATAATATCTTAATTAGATATTATATTTTCAGGTTATTGATACAAAACCTCAATTATGGACTGATTTTCTTTATTAATCAACATCATACCAGTCTGTATGACAATTGCAGTTATTAAAACACATGTATTAGGTATTAGACACAAGATTTAGTGAGAAATATTAAATATAATATCTTCATTAGATATTATATTTTCAGGTTATTGATACAAAACCTCAATTATGGACTGATTTTCTTTATTAATCAACATCATACCAGTCTGAATGACAATTGCAGTTATTAAAACACATGTATTGGGAACTAGACACAAGATTTAGTGAGAAATATTAAATATAATATATTCATTAGATATTATATTTTCAGGTTATTGATACAAAACCTTAATTATGGACTGATTTTCTTTATTAATCAACATCATACCAGTCTGAATGACAATTGCAGTTATTAAAACACATGTATTGGATACTAGACACAAGATTTAGTGAGAAATATTTAATATAATATCTTCATTAAATATTATATTTTCAGGTTATTGATACAAAACCTTAATTATGGACTAATTTTCTTTATTAATCAACATCATACCAGTCTGAAGGACAATTACAGTTATTAAAACACATGTATTAGATACTAGACACATGATTTAGGTAGAAATATTAAATATAATATCTTCATTAGATATTATATTTTCAGGTTATTGATACAAAACCTCAATTATGGACTGATTTTCTTTATTAATCAACATCATACCAGTCTGAAGGACAATTGCAGTTATTAAAACACATGTATTCGATATTAGACACAAGATTTAGTGAGAAATATTAAATATAATATCTCCATATCAGATGTTTTTATCTGTTTTCTACAGTTGTTGATGCTCCCACTGACCCTGGCAGCCATTTTGAATCATTACTCATTTGTTTCCCTACAAGGGCGTTTTGGGGGGTTTTGGTACACAGCCTTGATTTATAGGGTTTTTCCTGCACATTGATTCTTGTACTCAGACCCTTTCACTTTCCTGCATGTGTTGGGATGAGGTCAGACCTGTCAGACCAGGGTCAGCTGGTCTGGGATAGTTTAGGATCTACCAGGGGGTGTTCCAGAAAGCAAGGTTAATACATCGTTGAGGTTATCCGGGTGTGTCACATAACCTGCTTTCTTGAATTCCCCCCAGTTCCCCCTCTTTAGATGGTAAGTACTGTGTTATCTCCGAAGCGCACGCCTGCTTTGCTTGGACTCCTAGTCTAATGGCTATTATTAGTACAATAACTACAGGTTTTGGCAGCGCTATTACTGGTTTACCCCAGAAATTTCAGCTTGATAATCGATTCATAGTTTTTACTGAATGAAAACAACATAAAATAGTGCTGAACTTTATTACAAAGAAATTAAAAACCGTACTGAACCATTAAAAAGCACTAAAGCTGCACTATGTAACATTTTTTTCAGTAAATATATAACAGTGGCTTAGTGGTGTTTGGATATTTTGTTGGGTTGAGTACTTACAATATCCCAAACGTTTCCAACTATTTGTAAATCGTGAGATGCTATTTTACCCGAGGAACCGGGACGTGTGAGGGCGTGGCCTGTTGATGACATCATATCCGCGTTCCCCTCCGGTTTTATTCTGCAGAAGCGCTTTACTCTCACTGCAGTGTGAACAAGTGTCATAGCAGTCATCAAACTACGCCTTTGTTTTGAATAGGCGACCTCTAGCGGACGGAACACTTACATAGTGCAGCTTTAAATGCCTTGATCATTCATATTAGATATATATTAAGAGATTTAAATGCAAAAGTTGGGTAATTCCACGCAAAAATGTCACATCCATAACGCCAACTAAATACCATGGCATTGTGTTGGTGTTATGGATGTGACAGTTTTCCGCGGAATTGCCCAGTTATTGTAAATGTTGAAATTATCAATGAACAATACTTTATTAATTACAATATTACAATACTTTATTAACCTTAGTTAATGTTACAAACCGACACTTATTGTGAAGTGTTATCATTTATATAAATCCAAACAGTCATGCTTAAAGATGGCCGTGTTTAAATGTCGACACAAAGGCCATGTATACTAGGGATGCACCGACTATGCAAATTTTGGGCGATACCGATAATTCTTTATATTTGAAAGCCGATAACCGATATATTGGCCGATAAATCTAAATCCAAATTTTTATATACTTTTTGAGAGCCTGATTACAAAAAAACAAAAGTCTCACCATTAAAGGCGATGTCGGCACAACTACATCTTGGATGTCAGGCATGGGGGTAAGCAGATAAACATTTCATTTTTGGGTGAACTATCCCTTTCATGTTGGCACAGATCTTTGCCTCTATACGTGTGCATATGATTTATATACATGCCAGTAATTGCACAGGAGCCGTTTTTAAGGCTTTGTGGTTGCTGGTGTTATCACGGCTCTTATCTTCTCAGACCTGATGAACCAGTCTGATCCTGCAAAGCCACTGGTGCCACTGAAGGTTTGCTATCGTTGTGATAATGACACATTATCAGCTCGCTTGCAAACATCAAATGATTAAACGTTAAACGTATTGACTTTGTCTCAGTCGGGCTTTGGATGTACAGTGTAAATGTTTCATTTAGTGTTTGGAGAACGGGTTTACTTGAGTAATTGTCATGTGTTTGACTTGTTGCTCAGTGATGATGATGATGTGGAAAGTACCCAGCAATGCCGTTCACAGCGTGTCATGGTTTGACGTAAATGAATGCGAGGTATTAAGCCGCTGTGTAGTTTGTTTGTTCTTCATTTATTGTAGTTTAGTTGTCTGAGGGCTTGACGCTTAATTTTTCCCAAGGTGCACCTGTGCTCCAAGTTGAAAAATTTAGGGGCGCATTTAGAAACTTTAGGGGCACAACTATTTCTGCATATATATATATATATGCTACCACCCCCATGCTTCACAGTAGGGATGGTGTTCTTGGGATGGTACTCATCATTCTTCTTCCTCCAAACACGTTTAGTGGAATTATGACCAAAAAGTTCTATTTTGGTCTCATCTGACCACATGACTTTCTCCCATGACTCCTCTTGATCATCCAAATGGTCATTGGCAAACTTAAGACGGGCCTTGACATGTGCTGGTTTAAGCAGGGGAACCTTCCGTGCCATGCATGATTTCAAACCATGACGTCTTAGTGTATTACCAACAGTAACCTTGGAAACAGTGGTCCCAGCTCTTTTCAGGTCATTGACCAGCTCCTCCCGTGTAGTTCTGGGCTGATTTCTCACCTTTCTTAGGATCATTGAGACCCCACGAGGTGAGATCTTGCATGGAGCCCCAGTCCGAGGGAGATTGACAGTCATGTTTAGCTTCTTCCATTTTCTAATGATTGCTCCAACAGTGGACCTTTTTTCACCAAACTGCTTGGCAATTTCCCCGTAGCCCTTTCCAGCCTTGTGGAGGTGTACAATTTTGTCTTTAGTGTCTTTGGACAGCTCTTTAGTCTTGGCCATGTTAGTAGTTGGATTCTTACTGATTGTATGGGGTGGACAGGTGTCTTTATGCAGCTAACGACCTCAAACAGGTGCATCTAATTTAGGATAATAAATGGAGTGGAGGAGGACATTTTAAAGGCAGACTAACAGGTATTTGAGGGTCAGAATTCTAGCTGATAGACAGGTGTTCAAATACTTATTTGCAGCTGTATCATACAAATAAATAGTTAACAAATCATACATTGTGATTTCTGCATTTTTTTTTTTAGATTATGTCTCTCACTGTGGACATGCACCTACGATGGCGCGATCTATATATTATAAACACACTTTAACAGATTTTTGTCAGTGTTATTTTAGTATCATTGAGATACTATATCAATTTTGTTCATATTTCGAATTCAATTTAATTTTGCTTTCATTTGAACTTTTTGTTATTTTTAAAAATGTTGTAGAGTTTTTATTCATTTTTATTTCAGTACGTCAGGTTAATTTAACTAAAAGAAAATATAGATGCATTTTATTTTATGCTAGTTAACATTTATTTATTTTAAGTAAAGAGATTTGGTTTTAGTTTTTGTTAACTATAATAACAAAATGCGTGTAACATTCATGTATTTAATAATACGCGCCAAATTATGCTCTTATGGTGCGTTCACATCCAGACGCAAATGAAGCGAATAAATTGCGCTATTCGCAAGTAGACGCTTGAACATTTTGAGTTTACTCACTTCATTCACGAGTGACATTCACTTCACAACAGATGCGAATTCACGTCATGGGAGGGGCTTCTGCCAGCCGGCTCGTCTCGTTGCGAAAAGGCTGATATGGATTATTTCAAAATACGGCGAATAAGCTCAATTTGCCGGCTTTAGCTTGTAGTCTCAACAGGCTATGTAGAGCTCAAATTGAGTAAAGAGCCCGTTTTTTACAACTTACCAGACTGTCCGACCTCCTCACTCACTTTCTTCCAAGCAAGATCCTTTTCATTCCTGTTTCTATAAAGTATGAAGATGTATCGTACAACTCCGGGTATCCACATATGATTTTGTCCTCAGTGTTGTCACTACTAGAGCAAGCTCCTGATTGGTTAACGTGGTGCGAATATCCGCCAAAGTTCAGATTTTTCAACTCGCGCGAATCACGCGTCAAAAACTAGGGATGTCCCGATCAGGTTTTTTTGCCCTCAAGTCCGAGTCATTTGAATTTGAGTATCTACCGAGTCCCGATCCGATACTTCTACAATACATAAAAAAAGAATAAAGAAGTGTGAAAAAAAACAGATCCAGGATGTTCCTTATTTTTTATTTAATTCACCTTATTTAACCAATAGCGTCTCTGCAACAAAGTGATGTCATGCCGCACGCGTTGCTGTTTCTGTGTGGAGTCAAAAGGGTCTAACTCTGTGCCACCGCATAACTATAGATGTGTTAAAAAATAATGAGAATATATATACATATATATCCGAGTCCTGATCGGGAGGTAACATCCGATTCCGATCGAGTCTGAAACCACGTGATCAGGCCCGATTTCCGATCACGTGAACGGATCTGGACATCCCTATCAAAAACACAAAATTTGCGCGAAATTACATACAGTTTGTGTAACCAACCGGGGTGGAAATTGGACACGCGGCGTGACTTTTATTTAATAAACAAGCCTGAAATACACCAGGACTCTTATTTTGAAATGTATGTGCTTTATTATTGGCAGATTCTCATTCAAATTCAGACGAGGAGATAAAATACAACATATTACAATATAAGCATTAGTTCATAAATGTGCTGTTCATTGATTGAAACGTGAAGCGCTCACATTTATTTAATGAAATCATAACCTTTTGAAGTTTAATAATCACGTTAGACACTATCGCCATTTATGTTTATCCATCCCCAAAATATAAGACGCCTTAAAATGATCATTAAAGGCGGCATGAAATCAAATTTTACAATTTGTATTTTTATATTTAATATTGTAGTGTTTACTATAACTGATTTATCTGTGCACTTCATTATTTAAAAAAAATTAATTTACCCTTATAATCTTTAATCAAATATGTTAACTTTCCCTCCCCCATCGAAACGACCTCTCTTCTCTCCCGGTCATGTGATATGGTGTGAGGGCGGGGTTATCGCCGTCTCGTTTCTGCACCGCCTCTCAGAAACCTGTCATTGATCGAATATATGAGAAATAAAAGCTTAATAGACTCAATATAGTCGGACGATCAGCTTGTCGTGACGGCTCGCACTTAGGAATGCTTAGCGCAGGGTAAGATTTGTGAAAGTGTACATAAGATTGCAAGTGTAAATTAAATTTGCATGCGCAAGATAAGTTTTGTAAAGGTGTCTGGGTGTTTATTGAACCAATCAGATAAGGGTAAATTGAGAGTCAGCGAGCAGCTCATTTGATTGGCTACAGAAGAAGGTGGACCCGCCTTCCTCCTCGCGCTTGCAAAACTCAAGCGAGTGAGAGAATCGTGCCAAAACTTAAAGCGCAGCTAAAAGAAAGACGGAACTGTACAAATCAGTTTCTTTCGGGAACTTTTTTGCCCTACGTACACAACAAGTCATTTAGACGTTTGCAACAGTTTATTTTTTTTACACAAAGGTTGGTTTTACACGGTTGGTTTTATCGATGTTCACAGTCGTGCAATGATTTTGGCCGGATCTTAGCGAAAGAAACATGTCAAAAGTCTTAGCACGGAAAAATGGATGTCAGAAGAATACAGATCATATTTATTTTGCGTTAACATGAAGCTGCAGTTTCACAATACATGAATTACACTTACGAATAACAGTAAAATGCTGCAAATATTTTTTTCTTACACTTGAAAGGCAATTTACACCTTTACAAAACTTATCTTGCGCATGCAAATTTAATTTACGCTTGCAATCTTATGTACACTTTCACAAATCGTACCCTGCGCTTGCGATTCTTTAAGGCATCAATTTACCTTCATACATAAAAGGCTTAAAATAAGAGAAATCTGTAGCATAAACCAGCGAAAAGTGAGGAAATATGCTCAGTAACGTTAGCCTGGATGCCAGACGAACTTAGCCCCGCTCACAAAATTTTTTGCACGGGCAGTTCGGTCTGGACTTGATCCATAGAGAAGTAATTATGCCTGAACAGAAACTGTTCGGACCAATGAAATTGTCAGGGCGGGCTTTAGACGATGATGGACAGATGATCAACAGTAACGTAATCATCCACGTCATCAAAGGCGCTTGGGTTGAATTTGTTCTAATCCTAAACGGAGAACTTGTTCGTATATGCATTCACCTTTACTATTTCTCTCAGAAATGATGATGGTGTTGGTAAGTACTCTGTGTATCCTTAAATTATTTTTTACAACACCGGCAAAGATCGTTTACACTCATCTTCTTCTTCTAACGTGACTTATTCCAGCGCGCACAGACAGGGTTGCCAAGTTTTTACAGCAAAACTCGCCCAATTGCTACTCAAAACTAGCCAAAAACAAGCCCAATAGCTTTCCGGGTGGGGGGGTTCTCCAGGAAAAATGGCATTTGGGGGTAAAATATGTGTTATTTTGGCACGGCTGATAAATTTCGCATTCCTGGGTCTGTATATCACATCATTGGGGTCGCTTCAACCCGCGGACTTGGCAACACAGTGCAGTTGAGTTCTGTTGACATTTGACAACTAACGTTATGCGTCGCTCCGTTGCTCTGATTGGTTGTAGGTCTATCCAATTGAGGTCTTTCCTGGTTCGGTTTAAACACGGCCCATAATCACAGCCCAACGGAGCAGATCAGACTCATATTCTGACTAGAATTGAGTATGACGACGTCAGGCTACAGTAACGTAGTAGGGATGGGAATTTTTGTCAATTTCTCATTTTGATCATCGATAGGTCTCAAATGAGTACTCAATTAATTGGGGGCGAGGCTTGTGTGGGGGGCGGAGCGTCTCCATCATTGAAATATGAAACTATTTTAAGAGTGTTACGAAAATGAATGTTGACAAATATAAACATCACATGTCTATGAAAACATGAACATATGACTAGAGAAATAACTGCTAGATTATGATGCATAAATGGTTATTTTGATTTTAGATGTCTCAAATAACCCAATCAATCATTGTAATTGAACTGAAACTGTGAATAAACAGCACCCTACATAGCTTTGCTAGCAGGTTAATAAACTCAACCAAACGCACCCTATATTAGATTAATCAGTGTACCTACTTGCAATCAGCACTAAAGTACGCGAATGCGCGAGTTTTTACACATTTTGAATGCGCTCTTCCCTTAACAACAACGCCGATACACGGGCAACTAAAGCACAGATAATTTACAACACCATTACAATCGTGTTCTCATTATAATGCGATGTATATGACAGATTAGCGCTGCACATCTTGCTCTGCATTTCATGATCACAGTGATTTCATGATCCCTGCAGTGCGCGCTTCAGTTTCACTTTATTTCACCGGTCTGGAAGCCGTGGTGTCTAACGCCAACCAATCAAACCTCAGTTACCGCCCAAAATGCCGCAATAACCAATCAGAAAAATAGACAAATATATTTTTTAAAGTCAGGGCGATCATCGTTTTCATGATCGATCGCGTTCTCACGTTCTAGTACTCGAGTACTCGATCACTGTTGCCCATCCCTAAACTTCAAATCTGCCTCCATTTTATTAGCAACTCGATCCAATCAATTTCCGAAGGATGAAATCAAGCCTCGCCATAAATTTTTTTCGAATTTCAGAAGAATATACGTCACAATAAGGAGAAAAAGACGATCTCAACTTCCGTTTCATGCCGACTTTTAAGACGCTCGTTATACCATGTAAGGCATTGAAGACTTATGATCTTACACTTAAAGGGTTAGTTCACCCAAAAATGAAAATTCTGTCACTAACTAATGACAAAATTTTCATTTTTGGGTGAACTAACCCTTTAAAGGTCCCGTTCTTCGTGATCCCACTGTTCAAACTTTAGTTAGTGTGTAATGTTGCTGTTAGAGCATAAATAATACCTGTAAAATTATAAAGCTCAAAGTTCAATGCCAAGCGAGATATTTTATTTAACAGAAGTTCCCTTTCAAAGCCTACAGCGAATGGCCGGCTTGGACTACATCCTGGTACTTCCTTCATTAATTACGTCAGTAGAACAGTAGAACAGACTAACCTCCGCCCACAAGAATATGCGAAAAAGGGGGCGTGGTCTTGTTGCTGTCCCATGTGGAGAAGAGGAAGTGTCGCGTGGAGAAAAGGAAGTGTTGCGTTTGAGTGTGTTTGTCGCCATGTCGTCGAGACGCTGTTATTTTCATCCCGGAGTCAAATCACCTTTGTTTGGCTTTCCCAGGGACGCTGTAGAGATCATTGAGCGCATACATCTCCCGTTAAGAGGCGTGGCCTTTCCGTACAACGTGCGCTAAGCTGCTGTCGAATCACAACACGGGAACCGCTGGCACAATCAGAACTCGTTACGTATTTCTGAAGGAGGGACTTCATAGAACAAGGAACTCATCAGCCGTTTTTAGGACAGTGAAAACAGCGGTGTACAGATCAGTAAATTGTGTTAAAAATACTGTGTTTTTTTACACGCGCAACATGAACACATGTTATATTGCACACTGTAAACACAATCAAAGCTTAAAAAACACACGAAGAACGGGACCTTTAAGATCAAAACCAAAATGCATTGTACAGTTCACATCTGCGAGCCCTGTGTTTGTGAATGAGCTCCATCAGGGCTAATGGGAGACGATGACTGTGTCAGAATAACATGATCACGCGCACAGACCTTCATCATTGAGTACCGTGTGTTTGTTTGCAGATGGGATTGGATGATGGGAGAAACGCTCGGGTGGTACTAGAGAACAGCGCTATCTTTAGATCATCCGTCTCTCTTGAGATCTCATTGTGTCTGTGAAGCTGTCGTTTCCATAGCAGTTTTTTGTGTTCGGCTGGAATCAGTAACATGCGTTTCACTTGAAGCCCTTCCTGTGTTCAGGATTCACTATACGTTGGATTAATCTAATCTAATAGCATTAGATCCCTGTTTAAAGAGCATATTCCTTTAGATCACAAAGCATTATTTCTCCTGTTAAATCAAGACGTGTTTCCTTCTCGTTCTCTCTGTGCAGCCCAGGTGTCTCGTAAGCTGACCTTCCTGTATCTTGCCAATGATGTCATACAGAACAGCAAGAGGAAAGGACCAGAGTTCACAGACGACTTTGCTCCAGTCATTGTCGATGCGTTTAAACATGTCTCCAGGTGAGCTCGACCAGGGTATTTAGGCTGTTTTGTGCTCGTTTAAATTGTAAGTGTTATATTTTTCTTGCTTAGTTGGTTTAATACATCGTTACATCAGGGTTATTGAAATATGCTGGGGTTGTGCTGGAATAAAATATACATATTAGTTGAAAAAGTTGATAATTTGAAATGCTGCCATGGCAATCAACTGAAAGTTAAAGCACTAGAATTAATGGAAGTAAACAAAATATTTTATTAAAAAAAGTAATAAAAGTATAAAAAAAAGAATTAAGCCTAATAAAAACAAACTAATAAAATGACAAAAGCACAACAAAATTACAATTTTTTTTTTGTTCATTTTCATGTGTTCACATATATATATATATATAATTGCCTCATTTTAAATAATTAATCATGGCATTAAATGTTTTAATATATATAAACATTTAATGCCATGATTAATTATTTAAAATGAGGCAATTATATATATATATATGTATATGTGAACTTAATATTCAACTATATTACTGATCAGCTCATTTCAATTATCATAGTCATAATTAAGAGATAAAATGTTGAAAATCTTATTTTAAAAGTCCTCATTATTAGAAAAAATCAAAAATATGATTTTAAATGTCCTCATTATTAGATAAAAAGTCGAAATTTTTGATTTAAAGTCAAATTTCATAGTCATAAATGACTTAAAAATCCTAAGTCCTAATTATGAGATAAAAAGCTGAAATTCTAAATTATTAAAGTCTTATGACCAAAACACACACTAACGCCGCATTCACACGGGGCGTCGGCGTCAACGCTTCTCGTTTACTTTGAATGGGTGACGTCATGCGTTGCCGAACTGAATTGTGGGTTCCGTCGCGGCGCTTCACTCGCGTTGCAAGCGGCAAAAGTTGAAGATTTATCAACTTTTCAAGCGCCAACGCAGGCGTCATCCAATCAGATCACCCTATGCAAATATCCTAGAGCAGACGCTAGTCAATCGCGTTCGTTTAAAACACCGGTGAATGAAGAGTGAAGAACGATCTAAAATGGAGGAAAAGCTAATAATTGCGGTGGGTAATCACCCGGTCCTTTACTACCAATCATTATTTACATACCGGGACACAAACTGGAGAGACCAGGCCTGGAAGGAGGTGGCAGAGACGGTTGGAGAATCTGGAATGTATCATGCTTGTATTCCGTCCGTGCTCTGTTTATCGTTGAATGACAGGCAGCATATCATATCATATCATATCATGTGTGGTTCAAATAGGCGCTATCCCCCAGCCAAATGAGGAATCAAATATTAAAGTGATCAGTTTTCATACACAAAATAGTCTCACAGACTAGCTGTCAAAAAAGGCGCTTTTTTGTGTTGCGTTGTGGTCCAAGCGGCAAGTATGTGATTAGCTGTTGTCGGTCGCGTCAGCACCAAGCTTCAGCCACGCCCTCCGTCAAGCGTTGACGCCGAAGCCCCGTGTGAATGCGGTGTAAGACATTTAAGAGATTAATTCATGCTTTTAAAAAAAAAAAAAATCATGCCCAATTAACATGAAATCAACACCCTATTAAATTGTTTTTCTGTTTTAAACATGTTTTACACAATTCAATACGTATTTTATTCGATTTTTAAGTATAATTCTGTCTTAATTTAAGCCCAAATATTTGCATCTTGCAGCCGTGTTGCTAGGATTCTTCTTGTGGTCAAATGATGTATACCAAGGTTTTCTCTTTGGTGTCCAGTGAAGGAGACGAGGGCTGTAAGAAACAGTTAGGTCGGGTTCTGTCCATCTGGCAGGAGAGAGCCGTCTATGAGAACGACGTCCTGGACAAACTCTCTGACGTCCTGCGTAAGTAAACCCCCTCGGCTCATACCATTCCCTGATTGATATCTCGTCGTTCAGAAAGACTCAGTATTTTGCTTTGATAAGCCTTTGCTGATAGTGAGAGAGGCTTTGTTGAAGTCCTTCACATGTAGAACGTCTCCTCATGACCTACAGAGGTAGAAAAGAAGGCCAAGAAAAGGCCTTATGAAGAAATTAAGGTGAGCAACGATGACTTCGCCTCCCAAAGCTCCCCTGCTGAACCTCCACAGGTATACTAGATCAAGGATAATCATGCATATGTTTAGCTATACGTCAGTTTAATCAACGGACTTATTTTGTGTGTCCCAGACTGCAGATCTGATCCGAGCACTACAGGAGCTTGAGAACGCGGCCTCGAGCGACGCGGCCCTCCGTCAGCGGATCTCTTCGCTTCCCGCAGAGGTGCAGGACACCTCCCTATTGCACAAAGTTACAGGTGAGAACACACATGCAAACCCTTGTCATGTCAACTAAGTAAGTGCATCAAAAAATAAAATAAAATCTGAATTGTAATCCATGATTCAGTGTTCAGAAAATACATAACATTATTTCCATCAAGAGGTGCGTCATTTGTTTTGGTCAAGAGAGTCCAGCACTCTGTCAAGTCTCCTCCAGCACATCCCAAAGACTTCAGTGAATTTAAAGGATTAGTTCACTTCAAAATGAAAATGATCATTTACTCACCCCATCTCATCCAAGATATTTCTTCAGTCGAAAAGAAAAGTTTTTTGTGTAGTATAGTATTGTCAGCGTCAAAAAATGAATTTCTGTCCAGGAAACTGAACAGACAATAAAGTTTAACTAGTTTGTCAGGTTATATAGGTATAGGTTGTATAGGTTATATAGGTGTAGGTGATATAGGTATAGGTTGTATAGGTGATATATGTATAGGTTGTATAGGTGATATAGGTATAGGTTGTATAGGTGATATAGGTACAGGTTGTATAGGTGATATAGGTATAGGTTGTATAGGTTATATAGGTATAGGTTGTATATAGGTATAGGTGATATAGGTATAGGTTGTGTATAGGTGATATAGGTATAGGTTGTATAGGTGATATAGGTATAGGTCGTATATAGGTATAGGTTGTGTATAGGTTATAGGTATAGGTTGTATAGGTGATATAGGTATAGGTTATATGGGTATAGGGGATATAGGTATAGGTTAGATAGGTATAGGTGATATATGTATAGGTTGTATAGGTGATTATAGGTATAGGTTGTATAGGTGATATAGGTATAGGTGATATAGGTATAGGTTGTATTGGTTATATAGGTATTTTTGTATAGGTTTAGATGATATAGGTATAGGTTGTATAGGTGATATAGGTATAGATGATATAGGTATAGGTTGTATATAGGTATAGGTGATATAGGTATAGGTTGTATAGGTGATATAGGTATAGGTTGTGTATAGGTTATATAGGTATAGGTTGTATAGGTGATATAGGTATAGGTTATATAGGTATAGGTTGTGTATAGGTTATAGGTATAGGTGATATAGGTATAGGTTATATGGGTATAGGGGATATAGGTATAGGTTAGATAGGTATAGGTGATATATGTATAGGTTGTATAGGTGATTATAGGTATAGGTTGTATAGGTGATATAGGTATAGGTGATATAGGTATAGGTTGTATTGGTTATATAGGTATTTTTGTATAGGTTTAGATGATATAGGTATAGGTTGTATAGGTGATATAGGTATAGATGATATAGGTATAGGTTGTATATAGGTATAGGTGATATAGGTATAGGTTGTATAGGTTATATAGGTATAGGTTGTGTATAGGTTATATAGGTGTAGGTTGTATAGGTGATATAGGTATAGGTTGTGTATAGGTTGTATAGGTATAGGTTGTATAGGTGATATAGGTATAGGTTATATAGGTATAGGTTGTGTATAGGTTATAGGTATAGGTTGTATAGGTGATATAGGTATAGGTTATATGGGTATAGGGGGTATAGGTTAGATAGGTATAGGTGATATATGTATAGGTTGTATAGGTGATTATAGGTATAGGTTGTATTGGTTATATAGGTATTTTTGTATAGGTTTAGATGATATAGGTATAGGTTGTATAGGTGATATAGGTATAGATGATATAGGTATAGGTTGTATATAGGTATAGGTGATATAGGTATAGGTTGTATAGGTTATATAGGTATAGGTTGTGTATAGGTTATATAGGTGTAGGTTGTATAGGTGATATAGGTATAGGTTGTGTATAGGTTATATAGGTATAGGTTGTATAGGTGATATAGGTATAGGTTATATAGGTATAGGTTGTATAGGTGATATAGGTATAGGTTGTGTATAGGTGGTATAGGTATAGGTTGTATAGGTCAGGGGTTTTCAAACTTTATGATGCCAAGGATCCCCAAATTTGATGAACCTTTTATGAGGGTCCCCCTTCCTAAAATCCATCTATATATGTTTTTTATGTATGGAAAAACATTTAAACTGTTAGATAAATAGTAAGTGTGACATTATAAATCAAACATATTGTTTCCAAAATGAAATTGGCTATACTTAATGTTGGAAGTATAAACCTGAAGAACATTTTCAATAAAAAAATTATTTGTATAAGCAACTTTCACAATAATTGTGTAAGCAGCTGACATACTGCATTAAGAATACTGCCTTACAACCCCAGTGAGCAAGACAAATGGGACTATGGTGAGAAAAACTCTCTAGAAAGATACAAAGCAACACAATTCTGGAAAGTATGTATACGGCAAGAAGGATGAGAAACATTTAGAACTGAAACAGTTAAAATGTTCGGTAGACTATCCAATTTTGCTTAGACTTTTTTTTACTCTTTATTTTGAAACTTTCTGGCGGACCCTAGTTTGAAAACCCCTGGTATAGGTTATATAGGTATAGGTTATATAGTTGAGATGGTGGTCCAGTGGGTTAAACCATGGAACTGATATGCAGAAGGTTGCTGGTTCGATCCCAGCGGTCACCACCAGTGTGTCCTTGAGCAAGGCACTTTACTCCATGTTGCTCCAGGGGGATTGTCCCTTTAATAAGGGCACTGTAAGTCGCTTTGGATAAAATCGTCTGCCAAATGCATAAATGTAAATGTAAAATGTATATGTTGTATAGGTGATATAGTAGGTTGTATAGTTTATATAGGTATAGGTTGTATAGGTTATATAGGTATAGGTTGTATAGGTGATATAGTAGTTGTATAGTTTATATAGGTATAGGTTGTATAGGTTATATAGATATAGGTTGTATAGGTTATATAGATATAGGTTGTATAGGTTATATAGATATAGGTTGTATAGGTTATTTAGGTATAGGTTGTATAGGTTATGTAGGTATAGGTTGTATAGGTTATATAGATATAGGTTGTATAGGTTATATAGATATAGGTTGTATAGGTTATATAGATATAGGTTGTATAGGTTGTATAGGTTATGTAGGTATAGGTTGTATAGGTTATATAGATATAGGTTGTATAGGTTATATAGATATAGGTTGTATAGGTTATGTAGGTATAGGTTGTATAGGTGATATAGTAGGTTGTATAGGTTATATAGATATAGGTTGTATAGGTTATATAGATATAGGTTGTATAGGTTATATAGATATAGGTTGTATAGGTTATATAGATATAGGTTGTATAGGTTATATAGATATAGGTTGTATAGGTTATTTAGGTATAGGTTGTATAGGTTATGTAGGTATAGGTTATATAGATATAGGTTGTATAGGTTATGTAGGTATAGGTTGTATAGGTGATATAGTAGGTTGTATAGGTTATATAGATATAGGTTGTATAGGTTATATAGATATAGGTTGTATAGGTTATATAGATATAGGTTGTATAGGTTATATAGATATAGGTTGTATAGGTTATATAGATATAGGTTGTATAGGTTATTTAGGTATAGGTTGTATAGGTTATGTAGGTATAGGTTGTATAGGTTATGTAGGTATAGGTTGTATAGGTGATATAGTAGGTTGTATAGGTTATATAGATATAGGTTGTATAGGTTATATAGATATAGGTTGTATAGATATAGGTTGTATAGGTTATATAGATATAGGTTGTATAGGTTATATAGATATAGGTTGTATAGGTTATGTAGGTATAGGTTGTATAGGTTATGTAGGTATAGGTTGTATAGGTTATGTAGGTATAGGTTGTATAAGTTATGTAGTAGGTTGTATAGTTTATATAACATGTACAACACGTGTTAAACAACTTACTAGTAATGTGAAGTGTTCATAAACCTGTTGTCCAACAAAATACGTTTAATAACACGCTTTAACTCACTTCATATAGTCAGTCGAGTGTTTGTGAGCTGACGTGGCTTCACCAAGAATGAGGCAGGCAACTTTATTTTATAGGCAGTGATAAAGTCTATCAGCACTGCTTTATTATTATGAAAATACCTGAGAAGGCTTGAAGAACTCAAATACACCATATCTTGATGCAGTAGTGTTTATTGTCCTCATGTTTAATCAGTCAAAGCGTTTCTATCTTCCTTTTATTCAGCCTGCAGCGCGAGCTTAGCTTCACATTAAAACAAACTTCTCTAATGCAAATGTGTTTCTGCTCGAGGGCGCCCTCTGGCCTCCAGAATGAATTAAACTTTTTGGTAACAAATGAGAAAAATACTTCTCTCTAAATAAATTATGACAATCAATATGTTTTTCTTAAATATACTGGCGTTTTCTTCCCCATAGTGGATGCATAAGGCTCATATTTCATATTAAAGACATAGACTTTAAGAAATTGATAAAAAGCACAGATGTTTATTATAATAATTTTACAATAAATCATTAGACCTTTCTAATGATTTTTAGTCAGGCTGTCTGCATATTAACAGGCAGTTTTTTTTGGTAAAATACATTTTCTGTAAAATATATATTATATATAAAATATATATATATTTCTGTAAAATATTATTATTATTATTAGTAGTAGTAGTAGTAGTAGTAGTAATAATAATAATATTATATTGTTATATTTATTCTTAAATACTCTATTTTTAATAATGAAAATGTTATTGTAATAGTAATATTTCTTATTTTGTTAAATATTTGTATTTAGCAATAATAATAATCATAATTATTATTAGTCATATTAATATATAAACACAAAATGTATTAACATTTTAAACATATTAAACTTTAAGTTAAAAGTTAAACATATTTAACTTTATTAATTATATAAATACTTTTAGATACCTTGTATGTATCTGATGTGTGGTTTCCAGCTTAATTTACTGTCAATAGTAAGTCCTAAGAATTTAATTTCTGACACTTTTTCTAATGCAACACCATCTATACTTATTAATACTAGGTATATTAATAATATATGTATAGGCTGTATAGTTTATATAGGTTGTATAAGTTATATAGGTATAGTTTGTATAGGTTATATAGGTATAGGCTGTATAGTTTATATAGGTATAGGTTATATTGGTATAGGTTGTATAGGTGATATAGGTATAGGTTGTATAAGTGATATAG
Source organism: Romanogobio albipinnatus (assembly GCA_023566225.1). Taxonomy (NCBI): domain Eukaryota; kingdom Metazoa; phylum Chordata; class Actinopteri; order Cypriniformes; family Gobionidae; genus Romanogobio; species Romanogobio albipinnatus. The sequence goes on along the minus strand of CM042261.1, from coordinate 3,789,593 downwards.
TAGGTTGTATAAATTATATAGGTATAGGTTGTATAGGTATAGGCTGTATAGTTTATATAAGTACAGGTTGTATAGGTTACATAGATATAGGTTATATAGGTATAGGTTGTATAGGTGATATAGGAGTAGGTTGTATAGGTTATGTAGGTATAGGTGATATGGGTATAGGTTTTATAGGTTATATAGGTATAGGTGATATAGGAGTAGGTTGTATAGGTTATATAGATATAGGTTGTATAGGTGATATAGGAGTAGGTTGTATAGGTTATGTAGGTATAGGTGATATGGGTATAGGTTTTATAGGTTATGTAGGTATAGGTGATATGGGTATAGGTTTTATAGGTTATATAGGTATAGGTGATATAGGAGTAGGTTGTATAGGTTGCAACCATTGTATATATCCTGCACTTGCTGCTATTGCACTTCTGGTTAGACCTGAACTGCATTTCGTTGCCTTGTACTTGTGTAATGACAATAAAGTTGAATCTAATCTAATCTATAGGTTATATAGGTATAGGTGATGTGGGTATAGGTTCTATAGGTATAGGTTATATATATATATGTATAGGTTATATAGGTATAGGTCATATAGGTGATATGGGTATAGGTTCTATAGGTCATATAGGTTCTATAGATTATATAGGTTGTATAGGTATAGGTGATATAGGTATAGGTGATATAGGTATAGGTTGTTTAGGTGATATAGTTATAGATTGTGTAGAGTATATATGTATAGGTTATATGTGATATGGGTATAGGTTCTATATATTATATAGGTATTATATAGGTTGTATAGGGGATATGGGTATAGGTTATATAGGTGATATGAGTATAGGTTATATAGGTATAGGTTCTATAGATTATATAGGTTATATAGGTGATATGGGTATAGGTATAGGTTCTATAGATTATATAGGTATAGGTGATATAGGTATAGATTGTATAGGTGATATAGGTATAGATTGTATAGTTATATAGGTGATATAGGTATAGGTGATATAGGGATAGGTTGTTTAGGTGATATAGGTATAGATTGTATAGGTTATATAGGTGATATGGGTATAGGTATAGGTGATATAGGTATAGATTGTATAGGTGATATAGGTATAGGTTCTATAGGTATTGGTTTTGGTACCCAACCCTAATCAACACCCCCAAAGGTTGAGTGAACTCACAGGAACGCTCAGAGTAACTGCCAAGCTCAGTATTTTGACTTAATTATACAGTTCCTTTCTCCCAAACCCTTATTGTATACCCTTATATCCTGCTCGCCATTCACTTGTATTATATGGAGGACCGCGTGCAGGACCTTTTTCAAGATTCCTTCTTTTGAGGTCCGAAAAAGATAGAAGGACATAGGGCATTAGAACAACAGCAGGGTGAGTAAAAGATGGATTTGTTTTCATTTCAGGGTGAACTATCCCTTTATTGAGTTGAAGCAATATGTATAGTGAAAAACGATATACTAATAGCCTTCAATTGAATTGAGTGAATAGGAGTATTGTAGCATTCTCCCCGTGTAAGACTGTCCTGCTTGTGTTTGTCAGATAAAGAGTCGGGGGAGCGTCTCTCTCGGTTGGTGGAGGAGGCCTGCATGCTTCTAGCGGACTACAGCGGGCGGCTGGCGGCGGAGATCGACGATCGGAGACAGCTCACGCGCACACTCGCCGTCTTTTTGCAAAGTCAGAGAGACGGCCTGGCCCAGAACGAGCAGAAGCTAGAAGTGGGTAAACTTACTGACGTCACATTTCCTTTTCTGTTTATCCTCAGTTGCTGTCGTCTTCTTACTAGTGTCAGTTCGTTTCTTTCGCCACTTCTTCTTTCCTTTTGAGACTATGAGAAATATGTGCAAAAACCACAGTGATCAGAGCGGCATGGGTTTGTTCTGCCCATAGAGGGCAGTGACACTCCAATATCAAGTCATTTCAGCAAATCAGCACTGAATCTTTTAAAGGGACAGTTCACCCACAAATAAAAAATCTGTCATTTGCTCACCCTCACGTCGTTTCTTTGAACACAAAAGAAGATATTTAGAAGTTTCAGGTCCTCATTGGCTTCCAAAGTATTTTATTTTTTCACTCTATGGAAGTCAATGGGATCCAGCAACTGAAATATAATCTTTTCATTTTATTTTTGGGTGAACTATCCCTTTAACCCCCCCCCCCCAGTGCATGAGACTGGGCCGGTAAGTATAAAAACATAATTCTAGTGAAAGTTTTATGGGCATTAACCGCTTCATTTTCCAGCCTTTGCCAACAGGTAGTGAGCGGCTTCCTGTGTTCCACCTGATGTCGTCTTTACAGATCAAATCAAAATAAAAAGACAAAACATCAATCTCCCGACTTGAGTGTGCTTTTTTTTTTGCTTATGCACTGGCTTTCACAAATACATCCTTATTGAGTCCAGCAGTGAAACTTTAGCATTAGTTTTACAGCAGTTAAAGGGATAGCTCACCCAAAAATGAACATTAGCCCATGATTTACTCTCCCTCAAGTCATCCTAGGTGTGTATGACATTCTTCTTTCAGACGAACACAATCAGAGTTATATTAAAAATGTCCTGGCTAATCCAAGCTTTATAATGGCAGGCCAAAATTTGAAGCCCAAAAAAGTGCATCCATCCATTATAAAAGTGCTCCACACTGCTCTGGGGGTTTAAATATGGATATTTTGTTTTACATAAGCGCAGGGCTTCGCTTCAGAAGGCCTTTATTAACCCCTGGAGCCATGTGGAGCAGTTTTATGATGGATAGATGCAGTTTTATGATGGATTGATGCACTTTTATGATGGATGGATGGATGCACTTTTTTGATGGATAGATGCAGTTTTATGATGGATTGATGCACTTTTATGATGATTGATGCACTTTTATGATGATAGATGCACTTTTATGATGGATGGATGCACTTTTATGATGATTGGATGCACTTTTATGATGAATGGATGCACTTTTATGATGGATGGATGCACTTTTACGATGGATGAATGCACTTTTATGATGGATGGATGCACTTTTATGATGAATGGATGCACTTTTATGATGGATAGATGCTCTTTTACGATGGATGAATGCACTTTTATGATGGATGGATGCACTTTTATGATGGATGAATGCACTTTTATGATGGATAGATGCTCTTTTATGATGGATAGATGCTCTTTTACGATGGATGAATGCACTTTTACGATGGATGGATGCACTTTTACGATGGATGAATGCACTTTTATGATGGGTGGATGCACTTTTATGATGAATGAATGCACTTTTATGATGGATGGATGCACTTTTATGATGAATGAATGCACTTTTATGATGGATGGATGCACTTTTATGATGGATAGATGCTCTTTTACGATGAATGAATGCACTTTTATGATGGATGGATGCACTTTTATGATGAATGAATGCACTTTTATGATGGATGAATGCACTTTTATGATGGATGAATGCACTTTTATGATGGATGGATGCACTTTTATGATGAATGAATGCACTTTTATGATGGATGGATGCACTTTTATGATGAATGAATGCACTTTTATGATGGATGAATGCACTTTTATGATGGATGGATGCACTTTTATGATGAATGAATGCACTTTTATGATGGATGGATGCACTTTTATGATGAATGAATGCACTTTTATGATGGATGGATGCACTTTTATGATGAATGAATGCACTTTTATGATGGATGGATGCACTTTTATGATGAATGAATGCACTTTTATGATGGATGAATGCACTTTTATGATGGATGAATGCACTTTTATGATGGATGAATGCACTTTTATGATGGATGGATGCACTTTTATGATGGATGAATGCATTTTTATGATGGATGGATGCACTTTTATGATGGATAGATGCTCTTTTACGATGGATGAATGCACTTTTATGATGGATGGATGCACTTTTATGATGGATGGATGCACTTTTATGGACTTCAAAACAGAAAGTCATTAACTGCCATTATAAAGCTTGGATTAGCCAGAACATTTGTAATATAACTCTGATTGTGTTCGTCTGAAAGAAGAATGTCATACACACCTAGGATGACTTGAGGGAGAGTAAATCATGGGCTAATGTTCATTTTTGGGTGAACTATCCCTTTAACATGAACAATACTTTGCAGAATTTATTAATTTTGGTTAATATTAACATTGTTAGATCATTGTAGATCATTCAAATGTTGATAATTCATTATGCTAAATGCGTTAATGTTAAGTTTAAGATTTAATTTTATACACTGAACTAAAAGTATGGAAGTAACGTGCAAAGATATTTGCTTTTCAGTGCAAAAACCTGATTTTCATATTTAGTATTTGTGTCTGATTTCCAGTCTAAATACCTAAAAATTATTAAATTAAGATGCTTTTACTAGATAAGTAAAATTACAGAAGATATTTTTTCTTATTTTCTGAAGAAAAGAAAAAAAATGAAATTAATTTTTGCTTTAAACAAGCAAAATTATCTGCCAATGGGGTAATAAATATAATCTTGTTTATGTCCCAAGTAGATTATATTTATTACCCCATTGGCAGATAATTTTGCTTGTTTAAGCAAAAATTCATTTCGGGTTTTTTTTCTTTTCTTCAGAAAATAAGAAAAAATATCTTCTGTAATTTTACTTATCTAGTAAAAGCATCTTGATTTAATAATTTGTAGGTATTTAGACTGGAAACCAGACACAAATACTAAATAAGAAAAGCATTTTTTGCAGAGTTAAAGTCATTGTGGTTTCAAGTTAACCTTTTAAAGTCTGACTGCAAACTCATATAGGTTAAAAATACAGTCATTGGCTCCCATTATTCATGTAGTTAATGCCCATATTCATAATCATAAGTCTCACGGGTATATGTGTGGCAATAGCCAACAATACAGTGTATGGGTCAAATTATTATTTTTCTTTTATGCCAAAAAACATTAGGATATTAAGTAAAAATCATGTTCCATGAAGATATTTTGTACATTTCCTACCATAAACATATAAAAAATGTAGTATTAGTAGTAATATGCATTGCTAACGACTTAATTTGGACAACTTTAAAGGATATTTTCTCAATATTTAGCTATTTTTGCACCCTCAGATTCCAGATTTTCAAATATTGTCCTATCCTAACAAACCACACATCAATGGAAAGATGATTTATTCAAAGAAGTTGACCCTTATGACTGGTTTTGTGCTCCATGTTCACATATATGAATTTTTGTTATGAAGTTATTCTAATTCATAACATTCATCTTATCATAAACCCTGACAGACATGTATTATAGATGAAAAATATTATTTTGGTGTGAATTAATATTACGTAAGTAATTTCTGAAGCTTTTATTAGTGACACATAAGCATCTTAAAGTGTTTAATGGTGGAACGGAATAACGTTCTTCAACTTTTTGAGCAGAGATATAAGACATGTATAAATATATGAAATGCTTTCTATAAGAGCAGACTGTTGTTTTAGTGCGTCTGCTCAGTGTGAACAGTAGCAGCTGCTGTGTGTTGTGATAAAACAAATCAAAGTGTTAAATGGATTCATCCAGAAAGGATTGAGGAGGATTTTGTGCTGTGAAACAAAGGGTGTTACTGATATATCCTAACTCTAACAAAGTGTGTGTTTTTATTTCAGGAATACAAGCGCAAGCTGGCCCGAGTGTCTCAGGTCCGGAAGGAGCTGCGGTCTCGTCTCGGCTCTCTCCCGGATCTCTCCCGGCTCCCGAGCGTCACGGGAGGACACGTCCGCCTGCCGTCCTCCGGCGACCTGTACAGCCCCTCGAATTGACTCTCGCCTCCTGCTTCCATTCGTTCTCACTTTAGAGTCGAAGTCACACGACCACCATTAGTGGATGCGTCCAGAGTTTCAATGACGAGCGGTATCTCCTCAATTCCTCTTTGTAATTAAAAAGTACGAGAACTTGTCCTGGAAGCCTCCGGACACCAAAAAAGTAAAAATAGCTCCTCTCGTACTCATTTGATAGTACTTATTTTTGTATCTTTGCAGTGAATATTCATTGTAATCATCAGCTGCGGTGATTTAGTGCGACCAAGGGGCTGATGGGTACTGTAGTTGTCATGTAGTTACACGAGTTCTGCTCCAAACGTATGATATTCAGATCTCTTTTGGTTAATCTCAGAGTAATTATGAAATGATGACCCCTCTCTGAAAGGTCCCTCAGGCTTTGGTTGAGATGGCTGAGTGTTCATTGTCCCTCTGGGTTTGTGTTTATGTGCGTTTTACTGTTCGGTCGCTCCCTCGTTGGTCATCTGTGATGAACAGACTCAAACTCGAGATGCAAGCGTTTCCTCTGTAGCATCTGAAGCCGCCGCTCGTTGCCTGTGAAAAAACACGACTTTTAACTTATTTAGTTGCAAGTGTACATTTTAACATCAGCCTTTGTAAATAACGTGTCCGTCTGAGCCAAATAAAGCTGAAGGCAAAGGAGAAAATCATTCTTTTACTTATTTTCTTAGATTGTAATGAAACGAACATGTACAGTATTTTTGCAACAACAAAAAAATTGCACTTTGTTTTTTGTTTTTTTTGTGTGCAAAATTTTAATTCACGTTCTCATAATGTTGTCGAAAGACGCTCGTTTGAGCCCAAAGAAAAAAGGATTTGAAGGAACCATCCGTCCGTGTGTGTTGTTCAAAACGCTTTGGTAAAATTGGGATGATCCAAAACACAGGATTATCCTGATCCCAGCGGAATGATTTTCAGAATGAACAAAAATGCTTGAAATTGGACAAAAAATACACTTGCATCTTGTAATAGCCACACATTTATATATATTTGTATTTTTTAACCTCTTAACTGTCACGCCCCTTTTTGAGAATAGTCTTGAAAATGCACTATCCAAACTTAAAGGATGCTTTGGAAATTATACCTTAGTTTGGTCTCGTTTTAAAGAAGACACTCGGCAGATTATTGCTGAAGTGAAAGCATTTCAAAATATGAAAGTATGAAAAAGTTATGGAAGTTTTACTGTATTTACTGTACAGTAAAATTTACTGTAAATTAAAAATATTGCTCTAAATAAAATATATATTTTACAAAAAATGTTTGCTCTAAAATTACTATAAAATCAAAGCCATGTGTCTAACCAAGTTGTGTTCCAAATTTGAAGTTGATATCACAAAAATTGAAGTTCCCATGAGATTTTGTTTAGGCGCTGTACCAAAAATAGCCACCGGGTGTCATTTCAAATTCCATTGATTGTTTTTTTAAAATGCATTTTCCTGTATCACTTCCATCACAAAACAGTCACCAAATATGGAAACTTGAGACTCAGACCTTTCCGACGATATGTGTTTTGTCAAGATTGGAAAAGATTTCGATATTAAAGTAGTTAAAATACATTTTGTAATGTGAAACATGACACCGCCCACTAGGGGGAGGAGCCCGCTAGAAGAATTCAGAGTATTGTTTCCATGGTAACACAATATCCGTTTTCAAAACGGTTTTCACGGGATGAATTTTGAGTTTGTAAGCTTTCTACATAAATTATAATAATTACTTAAATATATGATACGAAAAAAAGGCGATCAAAAAAAGAGCACCAGGCGTCCCACCTGTGGGACGGTGACAGTTAAGAGGTTAAAGTAATGAAGTATAAGTTGACATTACGTTTCCGATTAACCCTTTCAGTAAAAAAAAAAGAGATTTAGCCGGCATAAAATAATCCCTCAAACAAAAATAATATATTTGAATCACTGTATTGGCACATTCATCAGAGATGATCTCTCAATGCTTTGAGTCAAACCAAAATATATTCAGACATTTTCTACATCATCACAGTTTATTCACTATGGTTTAGAAAATGGTATGACAAGAACTCAGAGTTAAAGGTCCCATGGCGTGGATTTTTTGATTATTTTATAATGTTTCCTGAGGTGTACTTATATTGTTAGTATGATTTTTACATCATAAAATGTCATAATTTAGAAATAAAAGGCATTTTTCTATCCTGATTTTTAGCCTCTGGCTTGAATGCTCTGTCTGAAGGGGCGTGTCTGCTGTGAGACTTCAGTGTAAACGCCCACTGCTGTGATTGGCCGCTATGAGACTTCAGTGTAAACGCCCACTGCTGTGATTGGCCGCTATGAGACTTCAGTGTAAACGCCCACTGCTGTGATTGGCCGCTGTGAGACTTCAGTGTAAACGCCCACTGCTGTGATTGGCCGCTATGAGACTTCAGTGTAAACGCAAAGATGAAGTTCCCATCTTGTTTTATTGAAGACCTTAATAAACACACGGCTCAAATTTACAAAACATTGAGTCAAACAAGTTCTGTAGCTTTACAAAAGGAATATGCTACAACTTCTGAAAAAATGAATAAATAACTTCCTGTTTTACAGACATTTGAGTGCTTCCAATGCACAAAGTCCAATCTCTTAAAGGGTTAGTTCATCCAAAAGTGTAAATTCTGTCATTAATGACGTCCCCTCATGTCGTTGGACACCCGTAAGACCTCCGTTCGTCTCTAAATAACGACTTATATAGTGATGACCGATTTCAAAACACAGCATCATGATGCTATGAATCAGTGAGTCGATTCATGATTCGGATCGCGTGTCAAACTGCTGAAATACGTGATTTTGGCGATCCAAACCGCTGAATCGACTCACTGATTCATAACGCTTCAAACCACTGAGTCGACTCACTGATTTATAACGCTTCAAACCGCTGAGTCGACTCACTGATTCATAACGCTTCAAACCGCCGAATCGACTCACTGATTCATAACGCTTCAAACCGCCGAGTCGACTCATTGATTCATAACGCTTCAAACCGCTGAATCGACTCACTGATTCATAACGCTTCAAACCGCTGAATCGACTCACTGATTCATAACGCTTCAAACCGCTGAATCGACTCATTGATTCATAACGCTTCAAACCGCTGAATCGACTCACTGATTCATAACGCTTCAAACCGCTGAATCGACTCATTGATTCATAACGCTTCAAACCGCTGAATTGACTCACTGATTCATAACGCTTCAAACCGCTGAATCGACTCATTGATTTATAACGCTTCAAACCGCTGAATCGACTCATTGATTCATAACGCTTCAAACCGCTGAGTCGACTCACTGATTCATAACGCTTCAAACTGCTGAGTCGACTCAGTGATTTGAAGCGTTATGAATCAGTGAGTCGATTCATGATTCGGATCGCGTGTCAAATTGCTGAAATACGTGACTTTGGCGATCCAAACCGCTGAATCGACTCACTGATTCATAACGCTTCAAACCACTGAGTCGACTCACTGATTCATAATGCTTCAAACCGCTGAGTCGACTCACTGATTCATAACGCTTCAAACCGCCGAATCGACTCACTGATTCATAACGCTTCAAACCGCCGAGTCGACTCACTGATTCATAACGCTTCAAACCGCTGAATCGACTCACTGATTCATAACGCTTCAAACCACTGAGTCGACTCACTGATTCATAATGCTTCAAACCGCTGAGTCGACTCACTGATTCATAACGCTTCAAACCGCCGAATCGACTCACTGATTCATAACGCTTCAAACCGCCGAGTCGACTCACTGATTCATAACGCTTCAAACCGCTGAATCGACTCACTGATTCATAACGCTTTAAACCGCTGAATCGACTCACTGATTCATAACGCTCCAAACCGCTGAATCGACTCACTGATTCATAACGCTTCAAACCGCTGAATCGACTCATTGATTCATAACGCTTCAAACCGCTGAATCGACTCACTGATTCACAACGCTTCAAACCGCTGAATCGACTCATTGATTCATATGCTTTAAACCGCTGAATCGACTCACTGATTCATAACGCTTCAAACAGCTGAATCGACTCACTGATTCATAACGCTTCAAACCGCTGAATCGACTCACTGATTCATAACGCTTCAAACCGCTGAATCGACTCACTGATTCATAACGCTTCAAACCGCTGAATCGACTCACTGATTCATAACGCTTCAAACCACTGAGTCGACTCACTGATTCATAATGCTTCAAACCGCTGAGTCGACTCACTGATTCATAACGCTTCAAACCGCCGAATCGACTCACTGATTCATAACGCTTCAAACCGCCGAGTCGACTCACTGATTCATAACGCTTCAAACCGCTGAATCGACTCACTGATTCATAACGCTTTAAACCGCTGAATCGACTCACTGATTCATAACGCTCCAAACCGCTGAATCGACTCACTGATTCATAACGCTTCAAACCGCTGAATCGACTCATTGATTCATAACGCTTCAAACCGCTGAATCGACTCACTGATCCACAACGCTTCAAACCGCTGAATCGACTCATTGATTCATAACGCTTTAAACCGCTGAATCGACTCACTGATTCATAACGCTTCAAACAGCTGAATCGACTCACTGATTCATAACGCTTCAAACCGCTGAATCGACTCACTGATTCATAACGCTTCAAACCGCTGAATCGACTCACTGATTCATAACGCTTCAAACCGCTGAATCGACTCATTGATTCATAACGCTTCAAACCGCTGAATCGACTCACTGATTCATAACGCTTCAAACCGCTGAATCGACTCACTGATTCATAACGCTTCAAACCGCTGAATCGACTCACTGATTCATAACGCTTCAAACCGCTGAATCGACCCGCTGAGTCGAATCACTGATTCATAACGCTTCAAACCGCTGAATCGACTCACTGATTCATAACGCTTCAAAGCTTCATGATGCTGTGTTCTGAAATTGGTCATCACAGGGAAACTGCTTTGCTCTTTTGCTGTTATTTTTGTTGGCCAATGGGAGTTTGCGCTTCATCATGGCTTCACTGGTATCTATGGTTTCTCCAAAGGGGTTTGCAGCTTTTCGATGACGTTCACGTCGGGTAATTACGTCACTTCAAAGCGTTCCCATGGCAACAGGGGGAAATGGCGGCTCTTGTGTGAAGTAAACGAACATTTTTCAACTTTCTGCTAATATATATATATATGACTTTTTTTGCAACGAAAATGCGGGGATTATGAAATCATGCTAGCCCCGCATATTTTGCACGTGGAAATAGGCAATTTATGCTGCGAAAGTGCGGCGTATTTGAAAAAATGCGGCCCCCGCATAAATATGCGGACTTTGGCGGATTATGCGTTAAATCACGCGATCGCATAATCACGTTTTTCTGGAGGGACTGGCTTTTGCTTTTTTAATACTCAAGTACAATTTTAATGTGGTATTTTTTTACTTTTACTCGAGTATGATTCTGGCCAGATACTTGTACTTTCACTTGAGTAACATTTTTGAGTACTTTGTACACCTGTCGTGAACCGATCACCTCTTTCTTCTAGTTCATTGATAAGCATGAAATAAACATGAATGAACACTAAAAGAAATTGTGGAAAGACGTCAGTACACACCGTTTCTCCAAGATCAAGTCCACCGATGTTAATCTACTAACTCTCCTGACTGCTTTGTCGGACAAACCGGCTGATTCTGAGATGTGATTGGTCAGATCGCCTGTCAATCAAACTTGTGGCGAAGGGTGAATTACCATAGTAACTGTGAGCATCTAAAAAAAAAACTGCTCTTGATGTGACTGATGGGGCGGAGTCGTGTGACTAAAACCGAAATAACCGACATGGGAAAATAACGTCGGTTAGAGGCTCTATATTTCGGTTTCGATTAGTTTTCGGTTAATCGTCCAGCCCTAATTTCATGTCATGGGACCTTTAACTGTGTCAGAACAAATTCATCTTGATAATGTCAGATAACTTCGATAGAAAGGGATGTAATGATTACAATCAACCAATCAGCTGTTAGATTTAACCATAGATATACATAATAAAGGCTAGATGTCTCGTCCGCGCTGCTGGCCAATGGAGGTCGACGTCCGCACCTGGCGGCCATCTTGTCACAGTCAGCTGGCTCACTCGTAACATTGTGTTTTAATGGTGCATGCACTTTCTAAACAACCATAACTTGCTCAGTTTTCTACCGATTTTCAAACTGTTTGGTTTGTTATAAACGTCAGAGATGTGGTTATGACACTGCATACATATGAATAATTATTCATAATTTGTTCAAGCATCCAGAATTATAGCCACGTTAATAACGTTTGTACGAAACCAAACCATTTGTAAATCCGTTAAGATTTCAGCGAGATGAGAGTATTTGTGTTCAGATCACTCGCCTTACATCAGGAGCCCGCCAGAAAGCTTGCCTGTGACAAGATGGCCGCCGATGATGGCGTTGGAGACTCCGCCATAAGACATCTAGCCTTTATTAGGTATATCTATGGATTTAACTACACAATTAGATAATACCAATTTAGCTCAAGCAATGCTTCATTGAGTTCAGTCTGTGGGGTCAAAGGTTCAAGAATACACACGCAAAACATGCTCAGCTCAAAGTGTCTGAATCATTTCTGGTTTGACTGGTTATCTGTTGTGGGTCACACACAGGGATACGGAGCCCCTAAAGGGACAAAAGATATTGGCAGGATGTGAGATCACATTCTCTTGCAAATGTTTTGCGTCCCTCCGAAGAACGTTAAGAGTTTCCTGTGAGTGAAACTTCCAAGAGAACTCAAAATATGATCTAAAATATGAGAAAAATGATGTAGGGGTCTGATTGTTTAGAGGAGATTGATTATGGAAGGGGATGTTTGTTCATGTTGTTTTCCTTCTCTTCAAATAAAAACACTAAACGTGACTTTTAGTGTTGTTCTTTACACTGTGAGACGCATCGGCTAATCCAGGTTTGGGAAGAAGTGTGGATCTGGATCGGGATGAGAGTTGTTGCTTTGGCACAATAGGAAGATGGATCGGCTGATCCTGGATAGCATGGGGTTTGGTTCTGATCCAGATGAGGTTGAATAACTGCACTCCTACAAACACGATTCATCCATTAGACACTTCCCTATAGGTGATCCTGAAGGAATGAGTACATCTGGAATCATGTGACGTGTGTTTGCAATCATGTCTTCGGGGTCCGTTCAGATCATATTTGATGTTTCCCTCGTTAAAACAGTTGTTCCCTTCATCTCAGTGGCATGAGATTTTGTGACTTTTGTTTCATTATCTGAACACACACACACACACACACACACAGTGTCTTGATTCGGTTGTTCTGAAGGTATACAGTAGATTAAAATAAAATTAAAATTCTTCATTTTTCAACAAATCCAGCATAAACGTGAACATTTACACACAGAAATGAAGGCCTGGCACTAGAACACACATGCAATGTGGAACTAACATGCTCACACACACACACACACACACACACACACACACACACACACACACACACACACACAGGTGTGACTGCAATTTACATAGTTTGTATAGAATGGCAAACAAAATCAGCCACAAATACAGATATGAAGGGGTGAGAATTGACACACACTCACGCAGATACATGCTCACACTCTCTCACACACTTTCGGGGACACACGCTCACACACACTCTCACACAGACACTCACTTACACACAGACATTCTCTCAGACACAGACACACTCACTCACACAGTCACATGATCACACACAGACAAACACTCTCTCACACACAGACATTCTCTCACAGACACACACACACACTCGCTCACATTCTCACACAGACATTTTCACACACACACTCACTCACACAGACACACTCACACACAGACACACACTCACTCTCTCACACACAGACACACACACACTCACTCACACAGACACACTCACACACAGACACACACTCACTCTCTCACACACAGACACACACTCACTCTCTCACACACAGACAAACACTCACTCTCTCACACACAAACATTCTTTCACAGACACTCACACACACTCGCTCACATTCTCACACACTCTCACAGACACACACTCACAGACACACACTCACACAGACACACACTCACTCTCTCACACACACTCTCACAGACACACACTCTCACACACAGACATTCTCTCAAACACAGACACACACTCGCTCACACGCACACTCACACACACACTGTCACACGCTCACAGAGACACACTCACTCTCTCACACACACTCTCACACACACTCTCACAGACACACACACTCTCACACACAGACATTCTCTCAAACACAGACACACACACTCTCACAGACACACACTCTCACACACAGACATTCTCTCAAACACAGACACACACTCGCTCACACGCACACTCACACACACACTGTCACACGCTCACAGAGACACACTCACTCTCTCACACACACTCTCACAGACACACACACTCTCACACACAGACATTCTCTCAAACACAGACACACACACTCTCACAGACACACACTCTCACACACAGACATTCTCTCAAACACAGACACACACTCGCTCACACGCACACTCACACACACACTGTCACACGCTCACAGAGACACACTCACTCTCTCACACACACTCTCACAGACACACACACTCTCACACACAGACATTCTCTCAAACACAGACACACACACTCTCACAGACACACACTCTCACACACAGACATTCTCTCAAACACAGACACACACTCGCTCACACGCACACTCACACACACACTGTCACACGCTCACAGAGACACACTCACTCTCACAGACACACACACACTCACAGACACACACACTCTCACACACAGACATTCTCTCAAACACAGACACACACTCGCTCACACGCACACTCACACACACACTGTCACACGCTCACAGAGACACACTCTCTCACTCACACAGACACTCGCTCACACAAACACTCACACACTCTCTCCCACATGCACACACACATACAACCCCTGTTCATTTCCACTTATTGCTATTATTTTTAAGATATTTAATTCTGAAATATACTAAAGTTTGCATTATTCTTTTTTTAACATTTGGTTATATTTTTGCTAATTTATGTGGCGTTATTGCAAAAAAACAGACTTCAAAACACTTCAAACAACAACAAAAAGTTCTAACCTTTCACAAAAATACAGAATTGAATGTATTCCGTGTATCATGTCCTCCAATCAAATCAGATCCTGAAGCTCAAAGTCTAATCCCATCTTCTGGGACACTTCATTAGAACTGTATTTAAAATAATGTAAAACTGCTTGTGTTAAAAAAAGACTAGTTCTGTGAATAACATGAGGACATTTCCATTAGCATCCTCCTGGAATGGGGAAATACAGTGTCATTAAAGTGATGAAATGATCAACTCATTGCTCTTCAGATCTGCTGGGGATCTGAACTAAAGGTCAGTTTTCTCTGGGTCTCAGTCTGGAGTTGCAAGCGACCCTGAACATTTGCACACGGTTCGCAGTCACAAGGTTTTGGATAAATCCTCTTTTACACTGAGCACCAAATATGAGGACTGGTTATAAATGTGGTATATGCACCCCATAAATAGCCTAATCGCATCTGAAAGACTTCTGAGCATTTATGGGAAATATGTCCGTGAGTTCACCATAGGCTACTGTAAATACAGCGTCTCTTAATGCGTGTGAATGTGTTATTGTGCTCCAGATGGGAAGAAGTTTGATCAGAATCTGCACACGGTTCGCGGTCACAAGGCTTCAAATGACATCGCTTTTGCACTGAGCCTCTAATAACATCGGCACACTTCACCTCAGGATGCGGACAGCTCGAGTTTCACTGTTTATCATCTGCATTTGAGCATTTTAGATTCATAACACTGCGGAAAGAGGGCTTTCAAACTCTCAGTGAGGGGAAAACTCAAGCCATGGTCCACAAAGATCCGGAAAAGATCCATTTGGTCACGGAAAACGGGGCAAAAATGTACACCATCACGACTGAAAGGTAAGTGGTCTTTGTTTTAACCCTTTAACTGTCACCCCCCTTTTTGAGAGTACACATGAAAATGCACTATCCAAACTTAATTCTGTAATTCAAGAATGCTTTGGACTTTTGTCTTGTTTTAAAGAAGACACTGCAGATTATTGCTGAAGTGAAAGCAATTCAAAATATGAGTTATGGAAGTTTCAATACTGTAAATGAAAAATGCTGCACTAAATATTTTTTATTTCATATAAAATATATATTTTACAAAAAAGAATTTCCATTGATTGATGCATTTTCCTGTAAATCTGTCCAAATATCACTTCCATCACAAAACAGTCCCCAAATATGGACCCTTGAGACTCAGACCTTTCCGACAATATGTGTTTTGTCAAGATTAGAAAAGATTTTGAATATAAAGTAGTTAAAATAAATGTTGTAATATGAAACATGACACCGCCCACTAGGGGAGGAGCCCTAGAATAATTTAGAGTAAGGTTTCCATGGTAACACAATGTCCGATTTCAAATTTGACAGGATGAATTTTGAGTTTGTAAGCTTTCAAATAATACCTAATTTATGGTAATTACTTAAATATATGATACGAAAAAAGGCGATCAAAAAAAGAGCACCAGGCGTCCCACCTGTGACAGTTAAGAGGTTAATGTTATGCTGTAAAATAGGGTTGACACAAGTCATCTCAGTGGCCAAAAGTGTCCCATTCATTCACTTTGCGTTTTATTTAACAGTGGTAAATGATGTTTCTTTTACTCTTCCTCTTTTCGTGACTGTTATGCTGTTGCACAAGGGCTCAGTGGTCTCTCTCTCTCTCAGTGGTGTGCAAACTTTGCACTGCGCCCTAATCCGGGTGAGAATGAACACCCGACTCAGGTCACACTTTTTTGGGGGGTCGGTCTGTGCTTTCACGTGCTATTATACTAGTTTCCTATTTTTAAAAAAAAAATTGGACACGAACAAGCCCTCTCAAGTCAAAATTTGAATGCGATGAGCTCGTAATCACGACTTCAGAAGTGGGAAGTATGACATTTCATAATTTCAGAAGCCGTGATTACGAGCTTGTTGCATTCGAGTCATTCTATATTTCATGCCAGCCAAAAAGTCAGGAAATCAATATTCTTTTTGCGATCAATAAACTACACTCTAAAAAATGCTGGGTTAAAAATAACCCAAGTTGGGTTGAAAATATGGACTAACCCAGCATTTGGGTTGTTTTAACTCAGCGGTTGGGTTAAATGTTTGCTTAAAACAACCCAATCGCTGGGTTAGTCCATTTTCAACCCAACTTGGGTTGTTTTTAACCCAGTATTTTTTAGAGTGTATGTGGTTGAATAATAATATATGCCCTAATATGCTAAATTAATTATTTGGCAAGCTTAAGCTCTAATGACTTTTTAAATATGTAAATATTTTAGATATGTATGACTTTTTAAATATGATTTTCAAAATATTGTCGCTTTTGGCTTCACTCTAAAAAATACTGGGTTAAAAACAACCCAAGTTGGGTTGAAAATGGACTAACCCAGCGATTGGGTTGTTTTAAGCAAACATTTAACCCAACCGCTGGATTAAAACGACCAATTCACTGGGTTAAAACAACCCAATTGCTGGGTTAGTCCATTTTCAACCCAACTTGGGTTGTTTTTAACCCCGCATTTTTTAGAGTGTATGTGGTTGAATAATAATATATGCCCTAATATGCTAAATTAATTATTTGGCAAGCTTAAGCTCTAATGACTTTTTAAATATGTAAATATTTTAAATATGTATGACTTTTTAAATATGATTTTCAAAATATTGTCGCTTTTGGCTTCACTCTAAAAAATACTGGGTTAAAAACAATCCAAGTTGGGTTGAAAATGGACTAACCCAGCGATTGGGTTGTTTTAAGCAAACATTTAACCCAACCGCTGGGTTAAAACAACCCAATTTTTGGGTTAGTCCATTTTCAACCCAACTTGGATTGTTTTTAACCCAGCATTTTTTAGAGTGTATGTGGTTGAATAATAATATATGCCCTAATATGCTAAATTAATTATTTGGCAAGCTTCAGCTCTAATGACTTTTTAAATATGTAAATATTTTAGATATGTAAATATTTTAATATGTATGACTTTTTAAATATGATTTTTTAAAATATTGTCGCTTTTGGCTTCACTCTAAAAAATACTGGGTTGAAAATGGACTAACCCAGCGATTGGGTTGTTTTTAAGCAAACATTTAACCCAACCGCTGGGTTAAAACGACCCAATCACTGGGTTAAAACAACCCAATTGCTGAGTTAGTCCATTTTCAACCCAACTTGGGTTGTTTTTAACCCCGCATTTTTTTGAGTGTATATATATCAAATTAAGTAGGCCTACTTAAATAAATTAGAATAAAATAAATAAATAAAGTGAAATAAAGTTTAACAGTAGATTATTATAGTGAGTAGAAAGGATATATAATAAAGTATCTGAATGGAAACGAATAATCCCCAAACGAGGATGTTCATCTTTAGGGGTCCGTGGAGTCTAAACGTTTCAACTCACAGCATGTGATGTCTCACCGAATGCCATGATTGGACGAACATTTAATGGTCCTACGCCTTCCAAAGATAATATCTATATACATGTACATTAGACCACTTAACTCAGTGATTGCTATCAGGATGTGTGAAGAGTCCTTCAGCATAACAACACGTATTACTGGATCAAATCCCCTACCCTGCCTTTAAAACAGAGGAATAAGTGGATTTGACCAACAATCAACTGAAGCTTTTTGAGAGGTAACTTTAGGTCTTATATAAGCTTCTTAGTCAATATTTACACATGTGATAAGTAAAATAATCGCCTGAGCTCCAGGGCATGTTTTTCTTTTATCATAGGTGCAAACTCCTTCACCTTTTTGAGATCAAAATAGGTCACCTATGAGATTTGCGTAGATCCATTCAAGAATGCTTTGGTATATAGACTAAGATTTGGTCTCGTTTTAAAGCAGACACTCGGCAGAATATTGCTGAAGTGAAAGCAATTCAAAATATGAAAGTATGAAAAAGTTATGGAGGTTTAAATTTACTCTAAATGAAAAATACTGTACTAAATATTTTATATTTGATATAAAATATATATTTTACAAAAAATGTTTTACTCTAAAATTACTATAAAATCAAAGCCATGTGTCTAAGTCCAAATATGAAGTTGATATCACAAAAATTGAAGTCCCCATGAGATGTTGTTTAGGCGCTGTACCAAACATAGCCACCGGGTGTCATTTCAAATTCCATTGATAATTTAAAAAAAATGCATTTTCCTGTAAATTTCTGTCGAAATATCACTTCACAAAACACCATCACAAAACAGTCACCAAATATGGACCCTTGAGACTCAGACCTTTCCGACGATATGTGTTTTGTCAAGATCGGAAAAGATTTCGATTTTAAAGTAGTTAAAATAATTGTTGTAATATGAAACATGACACCGCCCACTAGGGGGAGGAGCCTGCTAAAAGAATTTAGAGTAACGTTTCCATGGTAACACAATGTCCGATTTCAAAACGGTTTTCACAGGATGTATCTTGAGTTTGTAAGCTTTGAAATGATACCTAATTTATGATAATTACCAAATATATATGATACGAAAAAAAGGCGATCAAAAGAAGAGCACCAGACGGGACGGTGACAGTTAAGGGGTTAATAATGTCTAGAAATGAGCACGAAAAGTAAAATATATTTATAAAAAAGTGTCCTGACCTCGGAGAATGTTTTCCATGTTCTCACCTTTTCCCCCCTCACCCGTTTGCATCCGTGTTTTATAGAAATAGTAACTCAATATAAAACACAAGCATGTTCAAAAGATACCGGATAACAGGAATAACATTGGGAGGTTGCAGGGGAATTTTCATACGTGTAGTCTCCATCAGACATAAACGTGCCGCCAGTCAAACCTATCAAGAAATCTATGAGATTGACTTATGTTAATGACTGTTATATTCCTCCCAGTTTGTCCACAGGTGAGATGAAAGACGGAAAACACTGTCACGATAACAGCCGTGCCCTGGAGGACCGAGAGCGGGAGAAAAAGCTTGCCAAGAAACGTCTGTACATCGTCTCAGTCGTATGCCTGGTCTTCATGGTGGGCGAGATATTAGGTGCGTGACCCTTCCTGCTGATTGGCTGCACACACACAGGATCTCTGGTGAACGTCTGTCTTCTCTGTGTATAGGTGGGTATTTTGCTGGAAGTCTGGCGGTGATGACGGATGCCGCCCACCTGCTGGTGGACCTCACCAGCTTCATCATCAGTCTGTTCTCGCTGTGGCTGTCGTCCAGACCTGCTACACGCACGCTCAGCTACGGCTGGCATCGAGCAGGTAAACGCCCGGGATTGTAGGACAAATGTGGGAAATCAGGCACTATATACACCAATCAGGAAGTGAATAACACTGATGATCTCCTGTTAGTGGGTGGGATATATTAGGCAGCAAGTGAACATTTCGTCCTCAGAGTTGATGTGTTAGAAGCAGGAAAAATGGGCAAGCGTGAGGATTTGAGCGAGTTTGACAAGGGCCAGATTGTGATGGTTAGCATCTCCAAAACTGCAGCTCTTGTGGGGTGTTCCCGGTCTGCAGTGGTCAGTCTCTATCAAAAGTGCTCCAAGGAAGGAACAGTGGAGAACCGGCCACAGGGTCATGGGCGGCCGAGGCTCATTGATGCCCGTGGCGAGCGAAGGCTGGCCCGTGTGGTCCGATCACACAGACGAGCTGCTGGAGCTCAAACTGCTCAAGAAGTTAATGCTGGTTCTGATAGAAAGGGGTCAGAATACACAGAGCATCTCAGTTTGTGGCGTATGGGGCGGCACAGCCGCTGACCAGTGCCCATGCTGACCCCTGTCCACCGCCCAAAGCACCAACAGTGGCACATGAGCATCAGAACTGGACCACGGAGCAATGGAAGAAGGTGCTGGTCTGATGATCACGTGTTCTTCTACATCACGTGGATGGCCGGGTGTGTGTGTGTGGCTTACCTGGGGAACACATGGCACCAGGTGCACTATGGGTAGAAGGCGTGGCGGCGGAGGCAGTGATGCTTTGGGCAATGTTCTGCTGGGAAACCTTGGGTCCTCCATCCATGTGGATGTGACTCTGACACGTCCCACCTACCTAAGCATTGTTGAGACCATGTCCAGCCTTTCATGGAAACGGTATTCCCTGTGGCTGTGGCTCTTTCAGCAGATAATGCGCCGCCACAAAGCACAAATGCTTGAGGAACGAGTTTGAGGCGTTGACTTGGCCTCCAAATTCCCCAGATCTCAATCCAATCGAGCATCTGTGGGATGTGCTGAACAAACAAGTCCGATCCATCTCACCTCGCAACTTACAGGACTTAAAGGATCTGCTGCTAACATCTTGGGGCCAGCTACCACAGCCAGGCCCGGTTCTACGGTGCTAAGCACCCTCAAACGCAAGAAAACAGATTTGCACATTTGTGTCCGAGCTCTGGAGAGAGTCACATGCATCTATTTACAGCGTTGTCTTGCAGCGGTGAGTAATGTAGCCAATCAAAGATATTGCTCTCTCGAACGCGATCAGAATCTCATCGCTCAAAACGGCAGTTTCTGCGAAACCTCTCATTAACAAAGTCAAGACACGATGTAAGTAAGAGATTTATTGTTGACAACTTCATTTTTATAACGGAAATTTGTGAGATCGCGATGAACTGACAAAGCAACAGCATTTTATTGATCGTAGCGATCGTGGCTCGCTTTCGAGGCTACAGTCAATATAACATTCATTGAATAAAACTATTGTTGCTAAAAGGACCGACGGCCAATTGCATGCAGCAAATTTTCGGAAGTGACATCTAAATATAAATGCCAGAAATATCCTCCTGGGACCCAGAATAGAGGTTTTGCCGCTGTAGAGGAAATTATATTTTAGCGAATTTCTCTGACAACATACACAGTTTTAAGTCTGGATATTCTTATGAAATATAAGACATTCTTATGAAAATATTATTACCCATTAATAAAGTATTATTACCCAAAAAATCCCATTGTTTGTCTATTCATGTCTTTTCATTTTCTCAATAAATGGGTTGTGGTGTCCTCTACAGAGCAGAGAATATAGCATATAACATAGGAATTTAAAACATAAAAAAAATGTGTCTAAATTCACAAAACCTTTTTTTCTGGTTCGCAGGAAGATGACGCTCAAAATACCAGTAACGCTTTTTAAAGCAATGTAAAAGCAGACTAATAGATTAATTTGTAGCAAAATATTTTTTAAATTCCAGTTATTGGTAAAACATTTACATTTATGCATTTGGCAGACGCTTTTTATCCAAAGCGACTTATGTGGCGTTCACACCGGACGCGATTCGCGCAAATAATTTGCGCTGATCGCGCGAAGGTGGACGCTTGAACATTGTGAGTTTACTCGCTTCATTCGCGCGTGAAATTCGCGTGTGACAACTACACAACAGAAGCGAATTCGCATCATGGGAGGAGCTTATGCCCTATATGAGCCTATTTTTCAACTTGAGCGATTCGCGCGTTCAAAGCGCTCAATTCGTGTCATTCGCGCCGCCTCAATCGTGCAGATCTCGCCGCAGAATGCCATTTCACGTCTCTGCATTGACTTAACATGTAAATCACTCGCGCGAATCGCGTCCGGTGTGAACGCACCATTACAATGCCCTTCGTACAGGGACAATCCCCCTGGAGCAACATGGAGTAAAGTGCCTTGCTCAAGGACACACTGGTGGGGACCGCTGGGATCGAACCAGCAACCTTCTGCATATCAGTTCCATGGTTTAACCCACTGGACCAAATAATCATAAACTTACACTGCTATGGTGGAGCCGTTGCTTAGCCTATCTGCACTAGAGCACCCTCAGTAAGATTTGATTCTGGAACCGGGACCACAGCACACCTTCAGGGGTCTAGTGGAGGCCATGCCTCGGTGGGTCAGCATAATCTTATGTCTGATTGGTGTATACACTAGATGTGTTCTGAGTATATAGTGAACTGGAAGAACTGGAACTTTATCCCTGGGTGTTTTCAGAAATCCTGGGCGCTCTGCTGTCTATCTTCACTATCTGGCTGGTGACGGGCGTTCTGGTGTATCTGGCCGTGGAAAGGCTCATTGACGATGACTTTACTATTGAGGGCACTGTGATGCTCATCACCTCTGGCTGTGCTGTCCTGGCCAACATTATGTGAGACTAAACCCTCATTTATAGCCCTAATAACTCATTTAATGCATTTGGCATTTTAGCGAAATAGTTATTTGCTGTGAAATGTCTTTCTCTCTGTTGTTCTGTGTGTAGAATGGCACTGACTCTGCATCAGTCGGGTCACGGCCATAGTCATGGCGGTCTGAGCGGAGGTCACAGTCACGAGCATGGGAAGGAAAACGGACACGGCCATTCTGACGCGAACCAGTGTGACGTAGAGGATCAAGAGTCTGGAAATAGACAGCAAGCTAATGCCAGTGTAAGGGCGGCATTCGTCCATGTGATCGGAGACCTTCTGCAGAGTGTCAGTGTGCTGGTCAGTGCCCTCATCATCTTTTTCAAGGTAAGCAGTTTTACATTCTAATGGTGCGTTCACACCGGGCGCGATTCGCGCAAGTGATTTACATGTTAAGTCAATGCAGAGACGCGAAATGGCATTCTGTGGCGCGAATGAGGCGGCGAGATTTGCACGATTCGTGCGATTGAGGCAGCGAGATTTGCACGATTCGTGCGATTGAGGCGGCGAGATTTGCACGATTCGCGCGAATGAGGCGGCGAGATTTGCACGATTCGTGCGATTGAGGCGGCGAGATTTGCACGATTCGCGCGAATGAGGCGGCGAGATTTGCATGATTCGTGCGATTGAGGCGGCGAGATTTGCACGATTCGCGCGAATGAGGCGGCGAGATTTGCATGATTCGTGCGATTGAGGCGGCGAGATTTGCACGATTTGCGCGAATGAGGCGGCGAGATTTGCACGATTCGTGCGATTGAGGCGGCGAGATTTGCACGATTCGCGCGAATGAGGCGGCGAGATTTGCACGATTCGTGCGATTGAGGCGGCGCGAATGACGCGAATTGAGCGTTTTGAACGCGCGATTCGCGCAAATCGCTCAAGTTGAAAAATCTGAACTTTGGCGGATATTTCGCGCCGCGTTAACCAATCACGGGCTTGCTCTAGTAGTGACGCATTTACAAGCGGAGGCAGAAATCCGAACAACAATGGAGGACAAGATAATCGTGGCCGTATGTGGATACCCGGAGCTGTATGATACATCATCCTATCACTACAGGAACAGGAATAAAAGGAATAAAGGAATAAAAAGGATCTTGCTTGGAAGAAAGTGAGTTATTGTGAGCCAAGTGAGCCATTTCACAACAAGACTGGAGCAGAAAAAAAGAGCCAGAGCCAACGGCAAATGTGAGAAGGACTAGCCGAGGAAAGGCGGGTCTCGCCGGGTAAACGAGCGCTGAATGCCACTGATCGCCTGGATCTCACAACTCCGAAAACGCCAGATAAAATGCTCAAATAGGCACTCTTTTTATATATTAACCACAGATTTGAGCTTTAAACAACTATATTATCGCCTGAAAAAGTCTTTAAACTACGTTTTGTCACACATTAATAGTAGTATTTTTTACAAAAAAGACGTCAAGTGACCGAGACGAGCTGGCTCATCTAGGCTCATATAGAAGCCCCTCCCATGACGCGAATTCGCGTCTGTTGTGTAGTTGTCACACGCGAATTTCATGCGCGATTCGCACGAATTTCACGCGCGAATGAAGCGAGTAAACTCAAAATGTTCAAGCGTCCACCTTCGTGCGATTAGCGCAAATTATTCGCGCAAATCGCGTCCGGTGTGAACGCCACATTAGAGTCCTAACCGATGACCCAGCTAACGCTGCCATTAAGTTGCAATGGAAACGTTATGTTCTCTGAACAGCGTGATGCTAATGAACTGAATTCTTCTCTTTTTACAGCCTGAATATAAGATTGCCGATCCAATCTGCACCTTCCTGTTTTCCCTATTTGTCCTGGGAACCACGTTCACCATCATGAGGGACATTATCATCGTCTTAATGGAAGGTAAAATCTCTTGCCTGTGACATTAGAAGCTAATGATGACATTTATAAAACAGTTCAATAAACAACAAGTTCATTTTAGAGTAACTTACATTTTACACATTATATTATAAGTTACTTTGTCTATTTTTGTTGGACCACTGAAAATAGTTGCAAACAAAGCTAAAAGAGAATCTGCTGTGCGTCTCATAGAAACGTACGATACAATAGTGGTGTTTCATTCCTGAATGAATCAATCGATTGATGAATGATTCAATGATTCACTCACAATGACCGTCACTGGTTTCATTCCTGAATGAATCAATCGATTGATGAATGATTCAATGACTCACTCACAAATGACCGTCACTGGTTTAATTCCTGAATGAATCAATCGATTGATGAATGATTCAATGATTCACTCACAATGACCGTCACTGGTTTCATTCCTGAATGAATCAATCGATTGATGAATGATTCAATGATTCACTCACAATGACCGTCACTGGTTTAATTCCTGAATGAATCAATCGATTGATGAATGATTCAATGACTCACTCACAATGACCGTCACTGGTTTCATTCCTGAATGAATCAATCGATTGATGAATGATTCAATGACTCACTCACAATGACCGTCACTGGTTTCATTCCTGAATGAATCAGTCGATTGATGAATGATTCAATGATTCACTCACAATGACCGTCACTGGTTTAATTCCTGAATGAATCAATCGATTGATAAATGATTCAATGATTCACTCACAATGACCGTCACTGGTTTCATTCCTGAATGAATCAATCGATTGATGAATGATTCAATGATTCACTCACAATGACCGTCACTGGTTTCATTCCTGAATGAATCAATCGATTGATGAATGATTCAATGATTCACTCACAATGACCATCACTGGTTTCATTCCTGAATGAATCAATCGATTGATGAATGATTCAATGATTCACTCACAATGGCCGTCACTGGTTTCATTCCTGAATGAATCAATCGATTGATGAATGATTCAATGATTCACTCACAATGACCATCACTGGTTTCATTCCTGAATGAATCAATCGATTGATGAATGATTCAATGATTCACTCACAATGACCGTCACTGGTTTCATTCCTGAATGAATCAATCGATTGATGAATGATTCAATGACTCACTCACAATGACCGTCACTGGTTTCATTCCTGAATGAATCAAAGGATTGATGAATGATTCAATGATTCACTCACAATGACCGTCACTGGTTTCATTCCTGAATGAATCAATCGATTGATGAATGATTCAATGATTCACTCACAATGACCGTCACTGGTTTCATTCCTGAATGAATCCCAATCGACTGATGAATGATTCAATGATTCACTCACAATGACCGTCACTGGTTTCATTCCTGAATGAATCAATCGATTGATGAATGATTCAATGATTCACTCGCAATGACCATCACTGGTTTCATTCCTGAATGAATCAATCGATTGATGAATGATTCAATGATTCACTCACAATGACCGTCACTGGTTTCATTCCGGAATGAATCCAATCAATTGATGAATGATTCAATGATTCACTCACAATGACCGTCACTGGTTTCATTCCTGAATGAATCAATCGATTGATGAATGATTCAATGATTCACTCACAATGACCGTCACTGGTTTCATTCCTGAATGAATCAATCGATTGATGAATGATTCAATGATTCACTCACAATGACCGTCACTGGTTTCATTCCTGAATGAATCAATCGATTGATGAATGATTCAATGACTCACTCACAATGACCGTCACTGGTTTCATTCCTGAATGAATCAATCGATTGATGAATGATTCAATGATTCACTCACAATGACCGTCACTGGTTTCATTCCTGAATGAGTCAATCGATTGATGAATGATTCAATGACTCACTCACAATGACCATCACTGGTTTCATTCCTGAATGAATCCCAATCGACTGATGAATGATTCAATGATTCACTCGCAATGACGTCACTGGTTTCATTCCTGAATGAATCAATCGATTGATGAATGATTCAATGACTCACTCACAATGACCATCACTGGTTTCATTCCTGAATGAATCCCAATCGACTGATGAATGATTCAATGATTCACTCACAATGACTGTCACTGGTTTCATTCCTGAATGAATCCCAATCGATTGATGAATGATTCAATGATTCACTCACAATGACGTCACTGGTTTCATTCCTGAATGAATCAATCGATTGATGAATGATTCAATGATTCACTCACAATGACCATCACTGGTTTCATTCCTGAATGAATCAATCAATTGATGAATGATTCAATGATTCACTCACAATGACCGTCACTGGTTTCATTCCTGAATGAATCAATCGATTGATGAATGATTCAAGGACTCACTCACAATGACCGTCACTGGTTTCATTCCTGAATGAATCAATCGATTGATGAATGATTCAATGACTCACTCACAATGACCGTCACTGGTTTCATTCCTGAATGAATCAATCGATTGATGAATGATTCAATGATTCACTCACAATGACCGTCACTGGTTTCATTCCTGAATGAATCAATCGATTGATGAATGATTCAATGATTCACTCACAATGACCATCACTGGTTTCATTCCTGAATGAATCAATCGATTGATGAATGATTCAATGAGTCACTCACAATGACCATCACTGGTTTCATTCCTGAATGAATCCCAATCGATTGATGAATGATTCAATGATTCACTCACAATGACCGTCACTGGTTTCATTCCTGAATGAATCAATCGATTGATGAATGATTCAATGATTCACTCACAATGACCGTCACTGGTTTCATTCCTGAATGAATCAATCGATTGATGAATGATTCAATGACTCACTCACAATGACCATCACTGGTTTAATTCCTGAATGAATCAATCGATTGATGAATGATTCAATGATTCACTCACAATGACCGTCACTGGTTTCATTCCTGAATGAATCCCAATCGATTGATGAATGATTCAATGATTCACTCACAATGACCGTCACTGGTTTAATTCCTGAATGAATCAATCAATTGATGACTGATTCAATGACTCACTCATAATGGCGGTCACAGGCTTCGTTCCTGAATGAATCAATCAATTGATGAATGATTCAATGACTCACTCACAATGACCATCACTGGTTTCATTCCTGAATGAATCAATCGATTGATGAATGATTCAATGATTCAATGATTCACTCACAATGACCATTACTTGTTTCATTCCTGAATGAATCAATCGATTGATGAATGATTCAATGACTCACTCACAATGACCGTCACTGGTTTCATTCCTGAATGAATCAATCGATTGATGAATGATTCAATGACTCACTCACAATGACCGTCACTGGTTTCATTCCTGAATGAATCAATCGATTGATGAATGATTCAATGACTCACTCACAATGGCGGTCACAGGCTTCGTTCCTGAATGATTCAGTGTTTTTGAACAAACCGATTGAGCGGATAACGTTGTCATAACCTAACGGCAACGTTAGCGAAACTTTTTTGTAAGCTAGGAATAAAGAATGATGATCTGACCATCTGACTTTATATCTCCAACTTCTGACTGCTAGAGAAATTGATAGTTTTAGTCTCTATAAATAAATAGTAGCTGTTTTAATGGCCACTAGGCATTCTGTGAAAGGTTGTTTCATTTGTCATGTGCTCTTCTCATTAACACATTTCCTGGAACACAGCGATGTTCATTAGACCTCCTCAGCCTCAGTGTTTCTCCTCCACAGGTACGCCGGCCGGTGTGAACTATAATGAGGTGAGGGAGCGTCTGCTCCGAGTAAAGGGTGTCAAAGCCGTGCACAACCTTCACATCTGGGCCCTGACAATGAACCAGGCTGTGCTCTCCGCTCACGTGGCTATAGGTAAGGCTTTTAACTCCGTATGCCTTCTTTGTGGCATTTGATTCTGAAATATTCACCAGTCCGCTCATTCTGAACTCCTCAGATGATACCGTAGAGCCACAGGCGGTGTTGAGAGAAATGACCCAGGCCTGTTTCACCGCATACAGTTTCCATTCGGTGACCATTCAGCTGGAGCAACAGGCGGACCAAAGGCCGGACTGCAGCTTCTGTCAGGACCCCGCAAAGTGAACCACCCAGAGACTGAAGAGACCCATGATAGACCCCTTTCAATACACAAATGGAGTAGTTTGAGTCCATCAACACCCTCAAAGCTTCACAGTCCTATACCTCTTTTTGGGCTCGACATTTCATTCAGGAACATTAGGCAGTTTTGATTTATATGCTGTTGAATGTTTGCTTCTATCGCTCCTTCAGACCCGTATAACAGTGAAAATGCCGGGAAAGACTAATTTGTTTTGAATTGTCAGGAAATTTCTTAATACACTATATTGCCAAAAGTTTTGGGATGCCTGCCTTTACATGCACATTAACTTTATTCTAAATCTGTAGGGTTTAATATGGAGTTTGCAGCTCTAACAGCTTCAGCTCTTCTGGGAAGGCTTTCCACAAGGTTTAGGCGCAGTCATCCTGGGACAGGAAGGGGCCGTCCCCAAACTGTTCCCACAAATTTGGGAGCATGAAATTGTCCAAAATGTCTTGGTGAAGCATTAAGAGTTCCTTTCACTGGAACTAAGGGGCCAACCTCTGAAAAACAACCGAACCCCATAATCCCCCCTCCACCAAACTTTACACTTGGCACAATGCAGTCAGGCAAGTCCCGTTCTCCTGGCAAACGCCAAACCCAGACTCGTCCATGGGATTGTCAGACAGAGAAGCGTGATTGGTCACTCCAGAGAACACGTCTCCACTGCTCTAGAGTCCAGTGGCGGCGCACTTTACCCCACTGCATCCCACGCTTTGCATTGCACTTGGTGATGTAAGGCTTGGATGAGCTGCTCGGCCATGGAAACCCATTCCCTGAAGCTCTACACACTGTTCTTGAGCTCATCTGAAGGCCACAGAAGTTTGGAGGTCTGGAGCTCTTGACTCTGCAGAAAGTTGGCGACTTCTGTGACCCTCAGCATGCGCTATAAGTTATGACAACATATGTTTTTACATTGCTTTAACTCATCAAAATAAGTTAAGCATTCAAGATTGAACTAATGTTTTAAGTCAGTTTAATGTAATTTAATTTGACTTAAACATCCAAGTTGATTGTACTTTTTTGTTGCTGTTTTTTTTTAATGTTCAATACAAAAATTTTTCTTACGGTGCGCCTTCAGCCCTGTCATGATCATCATTTTAAATGGGCACATTATTTGTTTTGCGATTGTTTATTCTCCTCATCTGTAAACAGGACTGTGATGCTGTAATGTACTGTACTCTTTCAACAATCCCATAATTAAAGGGATGATGACCACAAATCATGTGTGTTCATCTTATTATTGATCTTAGACATTGACGTTTGCTTTTCATGTCTATTTTTGTTCTCATTTCTTGTTTTGTTTAGACCTGATTTAAGAACCCTTTATACATTAAGGTCCCATTAGTTAGCATGAACTAAGTTTAATGCATGCTTTAGAGCTCTTTTTCCTTGTTAGCTCATGTTAAATAATCATCTTAATGCCATTGTTGGATGTTTTACTCAAAGGAACGCCCATCAAATGAGAATCTCTGGCTCTCGCTCTTGTTTTCATTCTGTTTTAAGTGAAAAACTGCATCTCTTTGTTCCTCCAGCTCGTTCTAATCCTCTTATAGTCCAACATCAAGACAAGCTAATGATCAGAATATAAGAGCCTGTTTGAAGCGCGAGTCCCACGAGAAGAGTCAACCGCAGCAGACTGAGATCAAGACCTGCGTCTCTGAGAGACACAAATGACCTGGAATTATATGGAATCATCTTCTTTGATATTGAAGCAGGAATATGGGAAATATGAGATGGTGGTCCAGTGGGTTAAACCATGGAACTGATATGCAGAAGGTTGCTGGTTCGATCCCAGCGCTCACCACCAGTGTGTCCTTGAGCAAGGCACTTTACTCCATTGTTGCTCCAGGGGGATTGTCCCTGTATGAAGGGCACTGTAAGTCACTTTGGATAAAAGCGTCTGCCAAATGCATAAATGTAAATGATTAGGCAGAGCAGGTCTAGAACTCAAGTGAAGTCAATGATCACAGAGTCGGATGTTAAAGCTCCCATTGATTCTTTTTCAGTTGATTTAGTATGAATGTCTGTCTTTGTTTTGGTCACGAATGGCTGATCTGAGATTGGTGACACTTTCTATGAAGCCTGCATTCATAATGCATCATAAGGGAATTCCTAATGCATTATAATACCTATCTGTGGTTATAACGTTTAAGAGTGCAATGCATTATAACACTGATGAAGCATTTATGTTTTTATAAGGAATTATGCATATATTATAATGCATTAAGAATTCCTTTATGATGCATTATAAATGAATTCATAATGCACGCATAAAAAACGTCTGACATCTGATAAATAATCAAGCTGTTACAATACATTATAATATTTGTGATTATAAGAGCATTATAACACCAGATAAAGCCTGTCTTTATACAGTCCCTGACAAAAGTCTTATCGCTTATCTATTTTGTAGAAACACCTGCTATTAACCTGACTTTTAATGAATCAATTGGTGATAGAAATCGCTCATATGAAAAGCTAAAACTCTCCCAAATGATGTTTAATGCACTGAAATAAATTAGTTTAACTGAAAAAAGATTTATCATTTAATCAAGACAGGTCAAAGTTTTGTTGCCTATACAGAAATTGAACAAATTTACTGCAAATACAAAAATATGTCAGCAAATTAAGTAGTGGTGATCCAAATTGAATATCTTGTATGACTTCCATGAGCTTGAAGGACTGCATCCATGCGGTTTGGCAAGGATTCATACAATTTATTTATTGATGGCAGTCTTGCATGCCTCCCAGAGTTCATCAATATTCTTTGGTTTCGTCTTCCCTGCTTCCTCTTTCATCCTACCATGTCTGGTACCAATCCTGGAGCATCTTGATCTTCTTCGCCTTGAGGAACTTTGATGTGGAGATGGAAGTATGCGATGGATGGAGCACCATCCTGAATCTGCAGAATCTGGCCTCTTTTATGGTTGGGAATATAAGAGGTAGCTAAGATTTCTTGGTATTTTAGACTATTGATGTTGCCTTCCACCCTGCAGATCTCTCACACACCCCCATCTGGATGTAACCCCAGACCATGATTTTTCCGCCACCAAACTTCACTGTTTTCTGGGTGAATCTCGGATCCATGCGGGCTCCAGTAGGTCTCCTGCAATATTTGCGGCGACTGTGGTGTAATTCAACAGAAGATTCATCTGAAGAATCCACCTTCTGCCACTTTTCCAGCGTCCATCCTTTTAGCAGGCTGTGGGCCTTGGCAAATCAGTCCTTCCAGAAAAATGCGGCTTTTTTTGTGATTGTTGTGGGCAAAAATCCTTGATTATGCGGCATGTTTTCTTAAAAAATGCGATGAAAAATGCGGGATATTTATGCAATTTTATGCGATGAAATTGCGGGAACTTGCAAAAACTGCGGTTTGATGAAAAAGAGAAAAAAAGCACTACATCACAGAAAGTGCTGGGAATATTTAAATTCAAATTAAATATCAAATTTATCAAAAGGCTCAAATTTACAAAACATTGAGTCAAACAAGTTCTGTAGCTTTACAAAAGGAATATGCTACAACTTCTGAAAAATGAATAAATAACTTCCTGTTTTACAGAGGTAGCTTTACAAAACAGACATTTGAGTGCTTCCAATGCACAAAGTGCAATCTCTTAAAGGGTTAGTTCATCCAAATTTTTTTAATTCTGTCATTAATGACGTCCCCTCATGTCGCTGGACACCCGTCAGACCTCCGTTCGTCTCTAAATAACGACTTATATAGTGATGACCGATTTCAAAACACAGCATCATGATGCTATGAATCAGTGAGTCGATTCATGATTCGGATCGCGTGTCAAACTGCTGAAATACGTGACTTTGGCGATCCGAACCGCTGAATCGACTCACTGATTCATAACGCTTCAAACCGCTGAATCGACTCACTGATTCATAACGCTTCAAACCACTGAGTCGACTCACTGATTCATAACGCTTCAAACCGCTGAGTCGACTCACTGATTCATAACGCTTCAAACCGCTGAGTCGACTCACTGATTCATAACGCTTCAAACCGCTGAGTCGACTCACTGATTCATAGCATCATGATGCTGTGTTTTGAAATCGGTCATCACTATATAAGTCGTTATTTAGAGACGAACGGAGGTCAGACGGGTATGATGCATTATAAAATAATTATTAATGCATGCAGGCATAAAAAAGGTATACTATGTTGTATCATCTGATAAATAATCATAACAGTTACAATACATTATAATAATAACTTTTAAGAGTACAATGCATTATAACAACAGATGAAGCATTTATAATGCATCATAAGGGAATTCTTAATGCATTGTTGATTATAATGCATGCATAATGCCTTATGTTGTTGTGATTATTTATCAGATGATACAACATATTATAAGGTTGTTTATAAGGCATTATAATGCATTAAAAATCCTTTATGATGCATTATAAATGCAGGCTTCATCTGGTGTTTTAATGCATTGTACTCTTAAACATTATATAACCACAAATCTGTAAGTATTATAATGTATTGTAACTGTTGTTATGATTATTAATCAGATGATACAGCATATTATAAGGTTGTTTATTATGCGAGCATTATAATGCATTAATAATTCCCTTATGATGCATTATAAATCCAGGCTGTGTGTTACCCAAAGTGTTACCCGACTGTTAATCTCTAATATATAATGCACTGATGGAATTATATAAATGCATATAAATATAAATGTATATAAATGTTTCTTTAGACCTATACATTGTCTCGTGTTTATTTGATCAATATCTTATCACAGGACTGTACAGAAAGTGATCTCAGAAATAAATCATGTTTATGCATTTTGATTGAACACTAGATGGCGCGCCTCGCCTTCAGTTAAAGCGAACTCTCCGCACACACACACACACACACACACACACACGCACACATTGACTTCTCGTGAAATCTCGCGATGTCACACGAGATCACAGCACGGGGAAAAAATGACGTCTTGTCAACAACACTAGTGGAAAAGGTATTTAAACGCTGTTAATGTTGCATATGTTCAGACGAATGAGGTTTTGTGTGTTTATGTCACATATATGACGTGTCAGTTGTGTTAGACGTTCAGGATTTGATGATAGTAGCCCAATGTGAAGCTAAATAATGTTTTCTTCCATTCCCAAATAATATGTGTGTGCGTTTTGAGTGTATTGTTTTATATCTACGCCTGTGGTTTTATTAGACAATGCTTACAAATGCTATTCAAGGTTCAATATTCAACTTTATATTGTCTCATAACAGACATGCCACTGAGTGCCACTGCATAGCCATCCATCCATCAGTGCCTGCATCCCTCTGTCTCCATGACAACCCCTCCTCTGGCCCCGTTCCCCGGACAACAGGCTCAGGCGGCTCGGGATGTGAACACAGCCTCACTATGTCGGATCGGACAGGAGACAGTGCAGGACATCGTCTTACGAACCATGGAGATCTTCCAGCTCCTGAGGAACATGCAGGTGAGTCCATCCGTCCACAGATGAAGACTGACCCTCTCTCCACCTGTCTGACTCTCTCATCTCCTTGCACAGCTCCCGAACGGAGTCACCTATCATCCCAACACTCATCAGGACCGGCTGGGGAAACTGCAGGAGCACCTGCGGATGCTCTCCGTGCTCTTCCGCAAGCTCCGTCTCGTCTACGACAAATGCAATGAGAACTGTGCTGGTATGGAGCCCATCCCGCCTGAAGTGAGATTACACTTTCACTCGCTAGTTTTCATTATTTAATGCCATTTTAAAAGGGTCCTTGATTATGATTGGACTTTTTAAACTTTAGTTAGTGTGTAATGTTAATAAACTGTTTACAGTCTGGTCAATATAAACAACACAAGGCTTTATTTCGCCTCTAGAGGCCGTTCTCGTGCTATATAATGCCAGCAGACCCTTCTCAAGGTGCGTTCACACCGGACGCGATTCGCGCGAGTGATTTACATGTTAAGTCAATGCAGAGACGCAAAATGGCATTCTGTGGCGCGATTCGCGCGAATGAGGCGGCGAGATTCGCGCGAATGAGGCGGCGCGATTTGCGCGATTGAGGCGGCGCGAATGACGCGAATTGAGCGTTTTGAACGCGCGATTCGCGCGAATCACGCGTTTCGGTCAAGTTGAAAAATCGGAACTTTGGCGGATATTTCGCGCCGCGTTAACCAATCACGAGCTTGCTCTAGTAGTGACGCATTTACAAGCGGAGGCCGAAATCCGAACAACAATGGAGGACAAGATAATCGTGGCCGTATGTGGATACCCGGAGCTGTATGATACATCATCCTATCACTACAGGAACAGGAATAAAAGGAATAAAGGAATAAAAAGGATCTTGCTGGGAAGAAAGTGAGTTATTGTGAGCCATTGTGAGCCAAGTGAGCCATTTCACAACGAGACAGGAGCAGAAAAAAAGAGCCAGAGCCAGCGGCAAATGTGAGAAGGACTAGCCGAGGAAAGGCGGGTCTCGCCGGGTAAACGAGCGCGGAATGTCACTGATTGCCTGGATCTCACAACTCCGAAAACGCCAGATAAAATGCTCAAATAGGCACTCTTTTTATAAATTAACCACAGATTTGAGCTTTAAACAACTATATTATCACCTGAAAAAGTCTTTAAACTACGTTTTGTCACACATTAATAGTAGTATTTTTTACAAAAAAGACATCAAGTGACCGAGACGAGCTGGCTCATCTAGGCTCATATAGAAGCCCCTCCCATGACACAAATTCGCGTCTGTTGTGTAGTTGTCACACGTGAATTTCACGCGCGAATGAAGCGAGTAAACTCAAAATGTTCAAGCGTCCACCTTCGCGCGAATCGCGTCCGGTGTGAATGCCACTTCAGGCTGTGTTCCACTCCACTTTTAGACACACACTTGTGAGCTTCCCCCTCGGGGGAGTCCGTGCCGCCATTTTGAAGTGTGTTCCACTTCGAGAAGTGGACGAGGGAAGTTAATACGGACCATAGACTGTAAAAAAAGAAGGACGACGCGCCTTCATTTCCTCCGTTGACGTAGGCCTAATGCTGCGTTCACACCAAACGCGAATAGAGCGTCTGGCGCGAGTGATTTCAATGTTAAGTCAATGGAAAGGCGCGTTGACGCGCGTCTGGAGGTCCTGCGGCGCGATGGACGCGATTCAGCCTCATTTGCGCGCATGACGCGAATTGAGCGTCTTGGGCGATACGCGAGTGGTGCTTTTTGTGCATTCACACGTTTGAAGCGAATTCGCATCTGACGTCCGAGTTAACTAATCAGGAGCCTGCTCGCTGCTGTCAGGTGGTAAAGTGATGTGATGACAAACCCTGCATAATTTTAAAATACTACTATTGTGTCACAAAATGTAGTTTTAAGACTTTTCAGGTGAGAATGTATTTGTTTAAAGCTCAAATCTGTGGTTTATTTATAAAGAGAGCAAGGCAAGTTTATTTGTATAGCACATTTCATACACAGTGGCAATTAAAAGTGCTTTACACAGAAATTAAGTTAAAATATTCATAAGTGAATAAAATAAAAATAAAAATATATATAGTATAACATTTATAATAGGAATTAAAAGAAAAGAAAAAATATATAAATAAAAAGTATAATTAACTAAAAATAATAACCGGGTTAAATTGAAACAATTAAAGTGTTCGGACAGAGCACAGAGCTCATTCAGTCAAAGCATAAGATAAGGTGCAATCAGTCGGACGTACAGTGGCATAGCTCATTCAGTAAAGCACAGCTAAACAGATGTGTTTTGAGTCTGGATTTGAAAGTGGCTACTGTTGGAGCACATCTGATCTGTTCAGGAAGCTGGTTCCAGCTACAGCTGGCATAATAGCTAAAAGCAGACTCTCCTTGCTTTGAGTGAACCCTTGGTATTTCTAATTGACTTGATCCTGATGATCTGAGTGATCTGTTGGGTTTGTATTTAATCAGCATATCTGCAATGTATTGAGGTCCTAGGTCATTGAGTGACTTGTATACAAGTAATAGTACTTTAAAATCAATCCTAAATGTAACTGGAAGCCAGTGTAAAGACCTGAGAACTGGTGTGATATGGTCATATTTTCTGGTTCTGCTCAGGATCCTGGCAGCAGCGTTCTGTATGAGCTGCAGCTGTCTAATGGTCTTTTTGGGAAGGCCGGTGAGAAGACCATTACAGTAGTCCACCCTACTGGTGATAAAAGCATGAACGAGTTTCTCTAAGTCTTGCCTGGAAACAAAGCATCTACTTCTTGCAATATTTTTGAGATGATAGTAAGCTGATTTAGTTATTGCTTTGACATGACGACTGAAACTCAGGTCTGACTCCAAAATCACACCCAGATTCCTGACTTGATTTTTTGATTTTAGACCTTTAGCCTCAAGATATGTGTTCACCTTGAGAATTTCATCTTTGTTTCCAAATGTAGTGATTTCAGTTTTGTCTTTGTTTAACTGAAGAAAGTTTTGGCACATCCAACTGTTAACTTCTTCAATGCATTTGCAGAGAGAGTCAATGGGGCTGTAGTCATTAGGTGATAGGGCTCAGTAGATCTGGGTGTCGTCAGGATAGCTGTGGTACGCCATTTTGTTATTTTTCATTATTTGGCTCAGTGGGAGCATGTACAGGTTGAATAGGAGTGGTGCAAGAATTGACCCTTGTGGGACTCCGCATGTCATGGATGTCCACTCAGACTTATGGTCACCTATACTCACATAATAACCTCTCCCTTCTAAGTATGACCTGAACCATTTGAGGACCATTCCAGAAAGCCCAACCCAATTTTCTAGCCTGTCAAGAAGTATGTTGTGGTCAACAGTGTCGAATGCAGCACTGAGGTCGAGTAGTACCAGAATTGATGTTTTGCCTGTATCTGTATCTGAGGCGAATATCATTTATTATCTTTATGAGCGCTGTCTCTGTGCTGTGATGCGGTCGGAAACCAGATTGAAAATTGTCAAAGTATCCGTTTGAGTTCAAGAATTTGTTCAGCTGACTGAAAACAACTTTTTCAATGATCTTGCCTATGAAGGGGAGATTTGAGATTGGTCTGTAGTTGCTCAGTATGGAGTTATCCAGATTGCTCTTTTTCAAGAGAGGCTTAACTACTGCGGTTTTACGGGAGTTTGGAAAAGTCCCAGAAAGAAGTGAGGTGTTTACCACTTGTAGGAGATCTGCTTCTAGACAGTTAAACACACTTTTGAAAAAAGAAGTGGGGAGTGTGTCAAGGCGCAGGTTGTTGTTTTTAGGTGCTGTACCGTTTCTTCTAAAATTTTACCATCAATTGCTTCGAAATCAGTCATAGTAACTTTCTGAGGTTGTGGTCTGATCTGACTCACCCCAGAGCAACTCAAGGATGTGCTGATCGCATTTCTGATATTATTGATTTTCTCGGAGAAGAAGAAAGCAAACTCACTACATTTGCTGTCTGAGAGCATTTCATTGGGAATGTGATTCGGGGGGTTTGTTAGTCTCTCTACATTAGCAAAAAGAGTGCGCGTGTTGTTTATGTTTCTGTTTATAATATTTGAAAAGAAGGTCTGTCTAGCTTTGCCTAGTTCCACATTGAAAGCACGAAGACTGTCTTTATAGATGTTGTAATGGACTACAAGTTTTGTCTTTCGCCACATGCGCTCATCTTTCCTGCATTGTCTTTTCATTAATTGCACTGCTGTTGAGTTTCTCCAAGGTGCTTTTGTTTGCCACTCTTTTTTCTGACTTTCACAGGAGCAATATCATCAATTACACTCTTAACTTTTGAGTTAAAAGAGTCAAGGAGAAAATCAACAGAGTCTGCAGATATGCTTGGTGTTAGAGATATAGCCTTCATAAACAGCACACTAGTGTTCTCATTTAATCATCTCTTTTTGACAGAGACAGATCTAGATTCAATGGCAGGAGAGATTGATATATCAAAGAAAATACAGAAATGATCAGACAGTGCCACATCCTTAATAACTATCGATGAAATGTTTAGACCCTTACTGATGAGTAAATCTAGAGTGTGTCCACGATCATATGTGGGTCCGTGTACATGTTAAATCAAAAGTGTTAAGAACAGTCATGAGATCTTTTGTTGTACTGGATTCAGCATTGTCAATGTGAATGTTAAAATCCCCAGCAATAGCAAAACAGTCATACTCAGATGAGATTGCTGATAACAGCTCTGTAAAGTCATCAATAAAAGCTGGACAATATTTTGGAGGCCTGTAAATAATGATAAGCAGGATGCGTGGAGCACCTTTTAGCACAAAGAGCAGCGACCCCCCCCCCCCCCCCACCCCTCCTGACTGCTCTGCAGACACTCATAAAAGTAAAGTTAGGAGGGGCTGTTTCATTGAGGACTGTTGCACTGCAGCTGTCTTCTAGCCACGTTTCATTTAGAAGCAAAAGGTTGTTTGTGGTTATTAAGTCGTTGACTAGAAATGATTTGTTTTTAAGTGAACGGATGTTTAAAAGTGCTAACTTAACAGTATTAATTTTAATTTTTCCCCCACAGTAATCTTAGTTTGACAAGTAACAGGCCGCAGATTAGATGGGTTTGCCATACGGCCTGAGAAGGCCTTAGACTTTCTATCACGTAACAGAACAGAAATAGAGAAAGAGACAGGCACAATGGGTTCCCGCTTGTTTTGTAAACATTTGATAAGGTTGCTGTTGACGTTGCGAGGACCCAGAACATATCACTGAGAGCTGGTATCAGTTGTTTTTGTTGCAGATGGAGGAGGGTGTGTGCCCTGGCGTTGTGACCGAAGAAATCTCACAGGAGGAGGGGCAGAGCGAGCTGGGCCTACAGTCTTTAGTGGTTGTGGGGCTCGACGCTCTTTGGTTGATATCAACATGTCTGGTGAGGGGGGCTGTTGGTCTGGTGTTACTGGAAACTGCAATATGTTATCGTCCGGTTCATGGAGTGACTTAGACATTTCTTCCAGCTTATTGCTCAGACCACACATAAGGTGTCCACAGTCTCCACAGTCTGGGCTGAGATGTTACTGTTTAGTCCCTCGATCTGTGTCACTTGGAGCAGTTCAAATCCGTCACAGTGTGTCTGTGGTGAGCTCTGAGGGCGGGGCTCAGCTGGGAGTGTGTCCATGAGAAGTGGTTGTTGTGGCTGCGTGGTGTTATCATTGTCCTTGTGGGGTGTATCAACCGCATGTCCATTCAGATGCTGAAATGAAGTCCTGTGATCGTCCATACTCTGTACTAGTGTGTGTGTGCCATCCAGGTTGAGTGGGTTAGCACACACAGCTGAAGGATGCTGAAGGGAAAAATAAATATTGTCCTTTAGCACTCTTGCACCGAGTTTGTTTGGGTGGAGGCCATTTGATGTAAACAGTTGTCTCTGACTCCAGAAGAGATTAAAGTTGTTGATAAAGTTCACTCCCTTCATGTTGCAGGTTTTTTGCAGCCATGTATTAAGCCCAAGTAGCCGTGAGAACCTATTTGTTCCTCTTGCTGGAAGTGGTCCACTGATGAACGGCTGAACTTTCAGTTTTCTTAGTGTTTCAAAAAGTTCATTGAAATCCCTCTTAAGGAGTTCTGACTGCTCTCTCTGAATATCGTTCTTCCCCACGTGAATGATAAGTCGATTTGCAGTCTTATGTTTCATCAGAATGTTCTTAAGTTCCCTGTTGACATCAGAAACTGTTGCTTGTGGAAGGCAGCATGTAGTTGTATCCCTGCTGCTAATGTTTCTGACTGTGGAGTCCCCCACTATCAGAGTCCTGGGCTCGGCTGCGCTCTGAGCTGAGGGCCGCTGTCTGCTCGACCGCGAGCGCCTGTTAGCATCAGTGTTAGCTACGGGCTGATTCGATCTGTGTTCGGTCACATTCATCACATTTGGGGATTCCTCACCCACATTCATTAACACTTCAAATCGGTTTTCAAGATGTATATTTGGTGGTAGGAAACTAGTGTTTGCAATCCTTGTGTCTGGGGTAGAGCATGCTACTGCGGCAATATGTGATGCTCGTGACAATCTGATGTCTCGAGTGCCTTTGGGTCTTGCTCCCTGTTTGTGCCATCGATTAGTGTGTTGATCAGTTACTTGTTTCTCTATCTGTTGAGTAGCACTACATTTATGGGACTCACCGGCAGTGTGCAGACGGCGTTCATGATGAACCTCTGCTGTGTGATTCGTCTGGTTGGATGGTTCCTCAAATAACTTTGTTTCAAGAACTGCAATCCTTTGTAAAAGTCTGTGGCAGTTTGTGCAGCAAGTAGATTCTAGAAGAGGCATTTTCTTATCCTTCTGAATGTGGGCAGCTGTGTTTTCCCTTCTCCGGAATGTAAGCTGAAGGCAGTGGGAGGCTGGTCGGTTGAAATATTCCTCTTTTTGTTTAGTAATCCAGTCACCAGAGTTTCTAATTTTATCATTGGAGTCAAGCTTTGTCGTTTGAGCACTGTGCTGATTTGCTGAAGTTGAAATTATGAGATAAAATATAGAAGCGATAGAGCAAAGCGCGGAGCAGTAAGCAAGAGCGTCCGAACAGTAGCGAAGTTGTGAGATCCAGGCGATCACCGGGCGCTCAGCGCTCATTAACCCGGCGAGAGCAGCCTCTCCTCGGCCAGTCCTTCTGCCATCTGCAGCTGGCTCTGATGTCCTGTAGTGGTGCATCTTGTGTGGATCTAACGGCCAATCTTTGCTCTCATAAATCATCATTTGTTGTCTGCCAAATTGTTTTGACTGAGGGCAAAGAGACGTTTCATAACTTTATTTTTTAAGGATATTTAAACTCACATGCAGTGAAGATACTGTAGGAGTTGCCTGGACCACATTTGTGTGGCTATTAATGTGTAATATATATTTTTCATGAAAATGAAAAGAGGCAGAGTGGTATTTTATGAGATATTTCTCCTGGAGCGCCTTGAAAGCGCGCGTCTATTTAGCTTCAAACACTCAATTTATATGCGCGACCAATTCGCTGTGGGCGCACAAATTAATTCAAAATGTTCAAGCGTCCAACTAGACGCGGTAGACACGATTTTGACACTCTATTCGCGTTTGGTGTGAACGCAGCATAATGGTGCGTTCACACCATACACGAATAAATCACGATATTTGCGCGTAGACGCTTGAACATTTTGAGTTTACTCGCTTCAAAGGTCCAAGAATTTAAGTCCGTTTTTTGTAATAAACAAGTGTTCCTTTTAATGACGGCCAATAATTTGAATCCGGACCTCTGTATTTTTCCGATGTTTAGGCTATGTAATAAATGTTGTGAAATAATTGCCTAATATAGCATTAACATACTTTAATGCAGCAAAGATATTGCACCGCACTGAGATCTTCTCATCTGAGCTGCCTGCGGTCTGTCACCGCTCGCTCGTCAAAATATTGAAGATGACCAATCAAAACAAAGTAGGCGGGCTTTATGTTCACTGAAGCTGCTGAGCGTGAAGCGCTTCAGTAAACGCTCATACAGTGCGAGATAAGATGCAAGTAGCTAAACTAAACATTTCATATTTGGCTGTTTTAGGATTGAAATGTTAATACAGACAAAAATAATCAGGCAAACTAATAAACCTTTGTCTAATTTTGCCATTTTGAATTGAAGATAGGCCATCAACTGTCACTGTGAGACACATTAACCAAGCTTTCTTCATATAAGGCATAAGATGATTAATAATGAATGTGTATATATTGATGAATGATTTTAAAAATATATATTTAACTAGCGTTCGTAGCCTTCAGTAAATTAGCTTGGAATTGACAGATAATCTACTGGCCAGTGACTTGGTTTTAAAGATATTTCTCATAAATTTTTTGGCCTTCAAACGTCTTAAAATGCACGTATGTAGATCAGAGAAATCAACATTTTCTCAGGGGAGCATGCCCTCCAAACCCCCCTAACTAGCAAGTGTGTGTGTGCTCGTGCACGCAGTATAGGCCAAAAATAAAGCACTGACCAATTAGTGATCCTACAAATGTAAATTGAGTGACTTCTTCAAAACTTCAAGTTTCACACCATGAAACAAAAACATGTAAGCCCAATAGTTCTGTCACGTGAATTTGTTTTTTTAAACTTTGTGGGGAAGTTTTGATTATCCATGCCAAATAATATACACTATACACTCCACACAGTGTGTGTTTGGACTGAAAAAGCGTTTAGTTTTG
Source organism: Romanogobio albipinnatus (assembly GCA_023566225.1). NCBI lineage: Eukaryota > Metazoa > Chordata > Actinopteri > Cypriniformes > Gobionidae > Romanogobio > Romanogobio albipinnatus. The sequence goes on along the minus strand of CM042261.1, from coordinate 3,746,532 downwards.
TGTCATGTCTGTAGCCTATTTGATTGACATGTGCCACAGCAGCATGCAAAAATAAAGGTTTACAGTAATGTACGCGACTGTTAATGCGTGATTCGGAGTGACCCATGATAGATTTATTTCGTGTCTTTCCTAGAATGGGCAGTTTGTGACGTATTAAAACACATTCAGTGGCACATGCCAATCAAATCAAAGGCTACAGACGTGACACAAACACGTTTGAAAAAATATTACTGACTTTAATGCGTTTAATTGATATTTAAAATATCATAAAATATCAAAATAGTAGTCAAAATATAACTGATAATCATGAAATGCTGAAGTAAGTGTGCAGTTATATTTAGCCTCTAACACACACACTGAGCAATGCTATCTGCCCAATCACAGCGGGATTTCTAGACTGCCACAAATACTGCCCTAACAAAATACAGATTTGTACCTGTTATTTTAATTGGCCTTTAGTTTGAATTTAGCTTTATTTTATGGTTAAAAAAAGTGTTACCTTGCCAAAGCATTGACCGAGTAGTTTGCCTATGCCTAAAAACGTATGTATATGTCACACAAAAGACTATTTGCGCTATACATTACCATAGTAAACATAGTAAACACGACTGCTTGAGGAAATCAGACATATCATCATATCACAACAATCATGTATTTAGTTAGTTAGTTAGTTAGTTAAAATGTATTGGCTGTTCAGTTTCCTGGACAGAAATTCATCTTTGACGTGGACAAACAATACTAAACATCCACATAGCACATCACATAAAACACATTAGTCCCTATAAAAACAAACAAACAAACACATAGACAAAGTAAATACCATACCATTACTATATATATGGGCGTTTCTTCAACTAGGGGTATTTTTAGCCATGTGAAGTTGAATAAAAAAATGTCATAAGTCACATAACCCAGTCTCATAAGTTTAAATAATTTGTCTAGTTTTAAGATCTGTAAGAGGACAAACTTAGATTACAAGAGAAATTGTTATTATTTTACATTTTTTCCGACCTGCAATGAACAAATGTCATTTCCACCACACAACACCCTGTGGAAATGACACCAATACTGTGCGACAGCTATATTTTGTATAAAAAGTAATATTAATAGTGGTCTCATTAAATATTATAATGTATCTAAATTATTTTACTGGTGCTTAATTCAGGTGCATTAATAGTTACCAGATAAGTAATATTTTTAAACTGTATTTTTCATTGTTGAAGTTAAAAAGTCTGGGTGTGCGACAAGGAGAAAACAGTGATTTTGACACCTATAAAGAGGTTGAAAAGTATGAAAAAATCCTAATAGAAAGGTAGTAAAAAGAATTTAAGGTGGTTTTATTGTTAGCTTGAAAAGAGGAATTTGTACAAAATGTATTTTTTTAAATATGACCAAAGAACACAAAAGTGCCCATAGTCTAAGAATCCCCCATATATGTGTGTAGTGTAGAGTGTAAAGTTTTCTGATTAGTATTTTTCTTTATAAAAAAAAAAAAAAAAAAGATTTATAGATTTATTGTAGCAACCCGTGCAGTTTCTGAAGATTTTTTGCACTGTGAATTTGCACTGTCAGTTCTGTTTTTGAATAAAGGATTGGAAATGAATGCTTTTTTAAATCCGCTTCTTTCGAAAAAATAATCGACAGATTAATCGATTATTAAAATAATCGTTAGTTGCAGCCCTAAAAGAAAGCGATTAACTTTCTAAAACAAAAAACACTTTCTACAAAACAAAACTCCAGAATAATTTCTGACAAACTTTGATATTAAATAAAAAAATGACATAGGGTATTATATTTAAACATCAATATGAAGCAAAATTCGTTTTAAAAACATTGATTAATATTAAGATACAATATATACAAAACGAAATTCACTGTAAAAAGGTAATTAATACTCAAATATAATTTCCATCTTCAGAGACGCGTACAATGCAGCGCTAAGGCTATTGTCTGTTATATTGACGTCTTATAAAATAAGAAGCAACTATATTAAAAACATTGATTAAAATTAAGATACAATTTATACAAAACGAAAACAGGCCAAACTAATCTTGCCATGTTGCATCAGGGTTTATATTTAAACGGTCTTTTTGCGTTTAATATTCACAGATGCTAACAGAATAAACTTAGCCTACCACAATCAGCCCTGAATCAGCTTTCCATGAGGAGAATTATTCCAGGATTATTCCTCAACGCATCTCAAAGTGATGTATCTGAACCATAGCTTCACTTGATCTGTTTGTTTGAGTTGATGTGTGTGTGTGTGGGCGTCGACACATTGATCGCTTTGTATTTGAATCTAAATGTGGCCGCATTAACGGATAATGAGTCATAATGAGTAGACTGACATCTCTCACTTTTCACACAGATTACATTAACACAGAATTTTTTTTTTTCGTTTTGATTGACATGATTTAGACATATGTCATATTTGTGGTGATAAGTTTTCACTAAGCTACAGGTCATTTTCTGAAGAGAATCAGATTAGACATCATTTACAGAGAGGCTGAAGATCGCGAATCATGTTTGTTTCCCTTATTTTGCCATTTGTTTTTATTGTGACTGTACAAAAAAAAAAAGACACTTAACAGAATATAATGATGTATAACACTTGCCTGAATGATAAAAAACAACAGAGCTATTTGAGTCTCTTTGGCACTGATAAGAAAAAAAGCCAGCCTATCGCGCCGGCTTGATTGCTGTTAAACTGCAGTTCATGGACTGGCCACTAGAGACAGACTCCAGAAGGAGCAGAATCTCATTGAGCTCATGTTAAAATGCCCAACTTTACAGCAGAAGAACACATGTTTACAGTCTGGGACACATTGTGCTTTTGGTCTGTACGGCTGATGTTGCCCTTCATGACGACTGTGAGGGGGGTGAATTTGTTTATAGCTCATTTGTTTACATTATATAAAGCCTTAAAGTTCTGCATAATTAAGGGTGTGGCCACTTTGAGTGACAGGTGGATTGCCGTTTGTCTGCTGTCTGTAATGCTGCGTTCACACCAAACGCGAATAGAGCGTCAAAATCACGTCTACCGCGTCTGGTTGGACGCTTGAACATTTTAAATCCAATTCACTGTGGACGTGCGTATCAATCGAGCGTTTGAAACAAAATAGATGCGCGTTCAAGGCGCTCCGGGAGAAATATGTCATAAAACACCACTCTGCCTCTTTTCATTTTTATTAAAAAATATATTAATCATTAATAGCCACACAAATGTGGTCCAGGCAACTCCTACAGTATCTTCACTGCATGTGAGTTTAAATATCCTAAAAAAATAAAGTTATGAAACGTCTCTTTGCCCTCAGTCAAAACGATTTGGCAGACAACAAATGATGATTCATGAGAGCAAAGATCGGCCGTTAGATCCACACAAGACGAACCACTACAGGACATCAGAGCCAGCGGCAGACGACAGAAGGACTGGCCGAGGAGAGGCTGCTCTCGCCGGGGTTAATGAGCGCTGAGCGCCCGGTGATCGCCTGGATCTCACAACTCCAAAAAAATAAAATAAATAGACGCTCTCTTTATAAATAAACCACAGATTTGAGCTTTAAACAAATACATTCTCACCTGAAAAAGTCTTAACTACATTTTGTGACACAATAGTATTTTAAAATTATGCAGGGGTTTGTCATCACATCACTTTACCACGTGACAGCAGAGCAGGCTCCTGATTGGTTAATTTAATGCCAAAGTTAAAATTTTTCAACTCGGGCGTCAGACGCGAATTCGCTTCAAACGCGTGAATGCACGAAAAGCACCAAGATTCTCAATTTGCGCGAACTGGATGCGCCAATGAGGCGGAATCGTGTCCATCAGGACCTCCAGACGCGCGTTGACTTAACATGGAAATCACTCGCTCCTGGCGCTCTATTCGCGTTTGGTGTGAACGCAGCATCACGTCACCTCAGCTCCGCCCACGTCCCGCCTTTTTGCCCATTTTCTGTTATCCTGGAGTGACCGCGATGACGTGCTGCCAAGATGGCGACGGCCAGCTCGACCTTACTTAACGCTTTAAAACTGCTCTTCAGAATCCTATGGGTGACATCACAGACACTACATCTATATTTTTTTACAGTCTATGTCCGACACCCGTCTCCACGGCGACCCCTGCTGGTCAGAGCAGTGTACATGCAACAAAACCACAGGCCAAACATGCATAAAAACAGCTTTTACAAATCTATTGCAAAAAAGTAAAATCTTTCAAATGCAATTAACGAATCATCTAATAAAATTAAAATATTAAGTATCAGGGCTTTTTTTTGTTTTTGTTTCTTCGCGTCGCTTCATAACATTAAGGTTGAACCACTGGAGTCACATGGGCTATTTTAACCATTTTCTGGACCTTAAAGGTGTTTATTACATTGATGTCTATGGAGGGGTCAGAGAGGGCTCGGACTTAATCAGAAATATCTTCATTTGTGTTCTGAAGATGAACGAATGTCTTATGGGTTTGGAACGACATGAGGGAGAGGAATTAATGACAGAACATTCATTTTTGGGTGAGCTATCCCTTTAATAAAAGAGCACTAAGCATTTTAGTTAATGTTTTACAGGCAAACACAATAGTGGTCTTGGACTTTAAACTGATGTCCACAAATTTTCTTTATGTAAAGACATGAGGATGGAAACTCAAATACGAGAGCAAACGAAGCCCTTTAGAGTCGGATCGAATGCACAGCTGGTCTGTTGACTCGTTTAAGCCGGTCATTAACGCAGTCTCTTTTGTTTTGTGGAAGTCATTAGATCTGCAGTAGCTTTAACTGGAGGGCAGTTGGAAATCCAGGCTCTTCCTTCTCATTAACAGAGGAGCGTCTGTGCTCACGGGATATTTATTTTGGCCCGGCCTCGTCTGTTTGGATTTCAGGTGTTCTCTGTAGCTCCTGTTGCGCTCTCTCCAAACAGGAAGTGTGATAATGAAGTCGGCGGCATTACCTCATCACCTCGCTAATTAGCTGCGCCGCTCGGTAATGAACAGCTGGCCAAGTCCCTCATGTCAGCGTTTTCCAGGCCAGGCAATCACCGGCTCCCGGCGGTGGAATTTCCTGCACACCGAAAAAGAAATAGCCAAGTCATTTCATTTACCACCTCACTTTTTCCATCCACTCAGAGTAATCAACCCGAGTGAACCTCACTGAATCATTGTTTTCAGGCAGCTGGCAGAACACATCCATCTTTCAGTGTCCGGACCTTGAGTAATGTGTTGTCCACGTTATATTAGCTAGCCGGCTCTTTACTCTGCCGACAGGTGGGCACTGATACCCCTTTTCCACCAAGGCAGTGCTAGAGCTAGATCGGAGCCAGAGCCTAGTTTCAAATCGGTTCTTTGTGTTTCCACACCCGAAGCCCCAGCTCCGAGCCAGAAAAAGTGGTTCTTAAGTAGCACCAAAACATTGCTGGGCTAGAACAGGGGTCAGTTCTTCGTACCTCGCTTAACACATCTGAGATGATTTGACAGATCCCAGATCTTTTAATCGTGATAACTGATGTCTGGCTAATTTGGTTCTTCAAACGAATTTGCGGATTGGATTTAAATATCTGGATTAAATGATCTAAGATCACTGCGCGTTCTTGTTTTCCCTGAAGAGGGCAGATTCATCGATACTCAAAACCATGATCAGCAATGCAGCGATTGGCTGTCAAGACAGCAACGTAATGACATCATATAATTAAAAAAGCCACCTGGCAAAAAACTTGGCAAATTACACACAATAAACCCCACGAATATCTGGACCTTTATAAGGAAACAGCTAAACGACCAAACCAACATAAAAGTTATAATAGATCAATGATAAATGTTTTTATTTTACATGATTACCAATTATTTATATTCACGATTTTATACAGTATTTGTACACCCTTTACTTTTTTATTTCAATGTTGTAATTCAATTTGAAGCAGATTTGTAACGTGACAGTATTAAAGTTTCTTAAGGGTCAAGATCAAATTCTCTGCATCTCCTGCGCTGCATCAAGCCATCCCATAATATCCGTCATCACTTAAATTAATGCACGGCTCAGATTAACTGTACAACATGTGTGCAAACCTCCAATAAAATTATAAAGTAATTATTCCATCACAAATAAATCGCTCCATCAAGTGGCTGTGTCTATAGTATTATACACAACATTATAATATTATATACATTCTCATATACATATAAACAATTTAAAATTTGTATATTATTATTTAAAATTATTATTATTGCCCCTGGTTCAGTAATGAACTCTTGTAATAAAGTAGCAGTGGCTGGGACAGATTTTAAGCATCACCTCGAGATGCGATCTAACCCTGTTTACATGAGATAAGCCGCTCGAGCAGGTTTAAGCTTCCGGACCTGTTGCTATGACAGCAAGTCCAGGATGAGCGTCGAAGAACCAAACAATCCGAGATCATGCCAAATCGTCAACAATCAAATCCAGCTAACTGAGTTAGCGAGGTACGAAGAACGGACCCCTGGGCTAGAAGTAAGAACAGATTACGTCAGGCGCTGGGGGCGGGGTCAACAAGACCAACACAAACTTGAGATCCGCCATTTTGTAAAAAGCAGCTAATGGAGCTAACAGCTGCAAGACCCACCCACTTTTTACGATCAATGATATTGGACCCACTCACTTTTATCGTCTCTAACATTCAGCACGTCTGTTTATCTACCCCTAATCGATAAACACTTATTATTAAACACATGTTAGACGCTTTATTTCCACTTTTCTAATATTTTCGTAATTTTTATTGAAAATAAATGCCTTTCCGATCTGATATGTGATGGGAAAAGGGAGAAGATTGAGCTCGGCGAAAGGCGCGGGTCGATTTGTGTCAAAACTAGATGCCGTGCGTCTTACCCCTACACTACTGCGGCTCTCAATGATGTAGCGATTTCCGTAATTTTGTCTTTCCGAACTATACGCTTAGCTAGCAAAGCGGTATATTTGTACTTATTGGAATCTACTCCAGTAAAAAAATTCTGAGGACCCACCCACATTTTTTTGTTTCTGACGCCCATGGATGGAAGGCTTGTTGGCAGCGGTGCTGTGCAGAGACCGATCGCCGTATGATAACTCCGCCATAACTTCCGCTAAGTGAGGTCAAATATGAGCATGGTCATAGATATATCGATCGTAGATGCCTCATTCTACTGATCCGTGCAGGCGCTAAGGAGGCATCTACGTATACATCTATGACCACGCTCATATTTGACCTCACTTAGCAGAAGTTATGGCGGAGCTCAGAGCTGATCACGTTCGTCTGATAAGAGGTAAAATAATAGCATAAATACTGCTGGGTTTCTCTCAGAAACTGATGGTTTGGCGAGATAAGACCCTTATTCATCGTCTGCTGTCGTTTAAAGCCCTTTGAAGCTGCACTGAAACTGAACCGTTTGGGGCCCATTGAAGTCCATTATATGGAGAAACATCCTGGAATGTTTTCATCAAAAACCTTAATTTCTTTTCAACTGCAGAAAGAAAGACATGGACATCTTGAATGACATGGGGGTGAGTAAATGATCAGCAAACGTTTATTTAAAAGTGAACTAATCCTTTAACATTACAAACGTCGACAACGCACCGGAAGCCATTTAGGCATGAATGAATGACATGCGCGCCTCTCGCTCCTTTGTAACACCGCGCAAGGCAAATAAGAGGGTGACATCTAGTGGAGAAGACTAGTAATTAGATTTACCTTAATCTTATGTTCAATGTTTCCAGAAATAAATATGGAAAAAAAATCGATTTGTAGCCTTTGAGAATCGATTTTAAATCGACCACATTTTAAAAAACGATTAATAGAAAAATATTGGGTCACACTTTACTTGAAGGGGTGTGCATAAGACTGACATGACACCTTCATAATCATGACATGACACATGGCATGAATATGAAGGAGTTTTTATGCATGTTCATGACAACTGTCATTAAGAGTCATTCGCTCAATTATGTCATTTTTAATGCAAAGATGACATTATTTGAGATGTCTTAGTTATGACAACTTGACATTACCAAGACAACATAACCCGTCATAAACATTACATAGCAGATTAATTATCAAACTTAAGTATTAAAATATTAAATATTATCCAAATTAAGTGTCAATACTCTGTCAAATTATTTTATAACAGTGTCATGAATATTTTCCTTGACCTAAACTACAGTGGTACAAGTTAAATTTGTCATTAAAATGTCATTAAGTGTCAATACTCTGTCAAATTATTTTATAACAGTGAAAACTCACCTCAGAATGATTAGGTGGTCAGGTGTACGCCATTATGATGGTGTCTTAGCTAGACTTATCCATGATGTAAAAAAGCATTTCAAGAAAATATAAATGTGTGGGATGCTGTAATGAAAAATATTCACGACGAGTATTAACACTTAATGACATTTTAATGACAAATTCAACTTCAAAAAAACATTTATGACAGGTTATGTTGTCTTGGTAATGTCAAGTTGTCATAACTAAGACATCTCAAATAATGTCATCTTTGCATTAAAAATGATATAATTGAGCGAATGACACCTAATGACAGTTGTCATGAACATGCATAAAAACTCCTTCATATTCATGCCATGTGTCATAATTATGAAGGTGTCATGTCAGTCTTATGCACACCCCTTCAAGTAAAGTGTTACCAAATATTGATTACCCCATTACAATGGTCACTTTCATAAAAATATACATATGTAGGTTTAAAATTCCACATATGGCACATTTATTGTCCCACATTAAATATTTTAGAAATATGTATACTTTAGTCAGAATTATTGTGTTCCTACTCTATTGCGCTCCGTCTGTTTGGCATTTACAAATGGAGAATATACCTGTGAAATGTATGTTATGCACTGAGGAAAGCACCACATTTCAAACGCATTAAACAGCGCAAGCAGCCTAACGTTATCTCTCAGAGCATCTGACAGGGCAAGCTGCTTTAAACGCCTACGTGTTAATGATCTTACCAGTTATTTTAAAGCCCTTAATATAAAGTCATGTTTAGGACAAATTGTATCATGCACTTTCCCTGCATCAGCTCACTCTGCGTACTCCGCTTCAGATGCGTTCGTATCAAACTACTGACATACCCAAATTCAGTACCAGTACCCAACGGTACCTTTTTTCGGTACTTTAGGGATTTACATCAATAACTATAAATAACCTGTAAGTCATTTATAGAGGTGTTATTGACATTATGCCTGCCCTGCTCTCTGTCTGCCATTGTCTGTTTGTATACTGTAATATTTACTAGATAGTAGGCTACTAGCTACTTAAATTAATTAATAAAAACAACTATTTTTCTTTTTAATTTAATTTCTATGAAAAGATTTCCCACAAATTATGTCTTCATTTGATTACCAGAAAATACACAACACACAAGATTTAATTTATCTTTTAATTTGATTAAACTTTTTTTGTCATACAAAGCTGCACAACTGAGCTTTATACGGTTAAAATAAAAATAAAAAATGTATTACTTAGTTTTGATTATTACATTTGTTTTAGTATTATTAATTGAGACGTATCTAAATTCTGCTGTACAACAGTAGCCGCGTTTCCATTACCCTTCAAATTGCGCGAATTGAAATTGCGAATTGAAAATACACCCAATGGAAACGCGTCAATTTCGCGAAAACTCCCATATATCGCAAAAAGGTTTTTACTCTCGCATGAGGAGGTTTTTCAGGCAATTCGAAAAAGGACATTTTCGCAAAACTGCAATGGAAACAGTTTTTTTTTTTTTTTTTTTTCGCATTTACAGGTCAGCTGGTACGGTCATGCATTGCTCCCACATAGGGCCTACATATTATTTTTTTTCCACTCAAGTATGTCTAATAACGAGATCTTATGTCGTTAAAACAACATATATTTTCTCCTAATAAGGAAAGTGGCGTAACTTTATAATGACGGACCTCGGTGCAACCACAAATGTGTGGCCAAGTGTGAACTCAAGGTTGTTTTTGCTCTTGTTTTCTTCTGAGATTCTTCAGACCTAAAGAGAGCAAAACTAATTAAATCAGTCCTTGAGCTTCGGCTTGTGTGTGTCTCTCTCTCTCTGTCTCTCTGTCTCTCTCTCTCTCTCTCTCTCTCTCTCTCTCTCTCTCTCTCTCTCTCTCTCTCTCTCTCTCTCTCTCGCTCTCTCTCGCTCTCTCTCTCGCTCTCTCTCGCTCTCTGCTCGGTCAGTCACTCGCCTGTGGTTTTCTCCCTTGACAAACCTGCCAGGGGCTTTTCTCTCTCTCTCTCCCTCCCTTGCATTTCATATGACCAGATTTTTCCTCCTCGCCTCTGCTGGCATGGGACGCTTAAAGCCTGTAAGGTCTGTTCTGTAAAACCACAGAGCCACGAAATATGAGTGATTCAGTGATGAGTGATGGTTGCCTGCTGAAATTATAGATGATTTAAGCCGTCACCTATGCACTGATGTTTGATAAAAAACCAATAGATTTACATTAGATTTACACTTTAATGATGGATAGATGCGCTTTTTTGATGGACGGATGTGCTTTTATAATGGATGGATGCGCTTTTATGATGGATGGATGCGCTTTTATGATGGATAGATGCACTTTTATGATGGACAGATGCGCTTTTATGATGGATGGATGCGCTTTTATGATGGATGGATGCGCTTTTATGATGGATAGATGCACTTTTATAATGGACGGATGTGCTTTTATGATGGATGGATGCGCTTTTATGATGGATAGATGCACTTTTATGATGGACAGATGCGCTTTTATGATGGATGGATGCGCTTTTATGATGGATGGATGCACTTTTATGATGGATGGATGCGCTTTTATGATGGATGGATGCACTTTTATGATGGATAGATGCGCTTTTATGATGGATGGATGCGCTTTTAATGATGGATGGATGCGCTTTTATGATGGATGGATGTGCATTTATGATGGATGGATGCGCTTTTATGATGGATAGATGCACTTTTATGATGGACAGATGCGCTTTTATGATGGATGGATGCGCTTTTATGATGGATGGATGCACTTTTATGATGGATGATGCGCTTTTATGATGGATAGATGCACTTTTATGATGATAGATGCTCTTTTATGATGGATAGATGCGCTTTTATGATGGATGGATGCGCTTTTATGATGGATGATGCGCTTTTATGATGGATAGATGCACTTTTATGATGGATAGATGCGCTTTTATGATGGATAGATGCGCTTTTATGATGGATGGATGCCCTTTTATGATGGATAGATGCACTTTTACAATGGATGGATGCACTTTTATGATGGATGGATGCCCTTTTACAATGGATGGATGCACTTTTATGATGGATGGATGCCCTTTTATGATGGATAGATGCACTTTTATGATGGATGGATGCACTTTTATGATGGACAGATGGACTTTTATGATGGATAGATACGCTTTTATGATGGATAGATGCACTTTTATGATGGATGGATGCGCTTTTATGATGGATGATGCGCTTTTATGATGGATAGATGCGCTTTTATGATGGATAGATGCGCTTTTATGATGGATGGATGCGCTTTTATGATGGATGATGCGCTTTTATGATGGATAGATGCACTTTTATGATGGATGGATGCGCTTTTATGATGGATAGATGCGCTTTTATGATGGATGGATGCCCTTTTATGATGGATAGATGCACTTTTACAATGGATGGATGCACTTTTATGATGGATGGATGCCCTTTTACAATGGATGGATGCACTTTTATGATGGATGGATGCCCTTTTATGATGGATAGATGCGCTTTTATGATGGATAGATGCACTTTTATGATGGATGGATGCACTTTTATGATGGACAGATGGACTTTTATGATGGATAGATACGCTTTTATGATGGATAGATGCACTTTTTATGATGGATAGATGCACTTTTACAATGGATGGATGCACTTTTATGATGGATAGATGCACTTTTACAATTGGTGGATGCACTTTTATGATGGATGGATGCCCTTTTACAATGGATGGATGCACTTTTATGATGGATGGATGCCCTTTTATGATGGATAGATGCGCTTTTATGATGGATAGATGCACTTTTATGATGGATGGATGCACTTTTATGATGGACAGATGGACTTTTATGATGGATAGATACGCTTTTATGATGGATAGATGCACTTTTATGATGGATGGATGCACTTTTATGATGGATGGATGCATTTTTATGATGATAGATGCACTTTTATGATGGATGGATGCGCTTTTATGATGATAGATGCACTTTTATGATGGATAGATGCACTTTTATGATGGATAGATACACTTTTATGATGGATAAATGCGCTTTTATGATGGATGGATGCACTTTTACAATGGATGGATGCACTTTTATGATGGATAGATGCACTTTTACAATGGATGGATGCACTTTTATGATGGATGGATGTACTTTTATGATGGATAGATGCGCTTTTATGATGGGTAGATGCGCTTTTATAATGGATGGATGCACTTTTACAATGGATGGATGCACTTTTATGATGATGGATGCACTTTTACAATGGATGGATGCACTTTTATGATGGATGGATGCGCTTTTATGATGGATATATGCGCTTTTATGATGGATAGATGCGCTTTTATGATGGATGGATGCACTTTTACAATGGATGGATGCACTTTTATGATGGATAGATGCACTTTTACAATGGATGGATGCACTTTTATGATGGATGGATGCGCTTTTATGATGGATAGATGCGCTTTTATGATGGATAGATGCGCTTTTATGATGGATGGATGCGCTTTTATGATGGATAGATGCACTTTTATGATGGATAGATGCGCTTTTATGATGGATGGATGCACTTTTACAATGGATGGATGCACTTTTACAATGGATGGATGCACTTTTATGATGGATGGATGCGCTTTTATGATGGATAGATGCGCTTTTATGATGGATAGATGCGCTTTTATGATGGATAGATGCGCTTTTATAATGGATGGATGCGCTTTTATGATGCATAGATGCGCTTTTATGATGGATAGATGCACTTTTATGATGGATAGATGCACTTTTACAATGGATGGATGCACTTTTATGATGGATGGATGCACTTTTACAATGGATGGATGCACTTTTATGATGGATAGATGCACTTTTACAATGGATGGATGCACTTTTATGATGGATGGATGCGCTTTTATGATGGATAGATGCGCTTTTATGATGGATAGATGCGCTTTTATGATGGATGGATGCGCTTTTATGATGGATAGATGCGCTTTTATGATGGATAGATGCACTTTTATGATGGATAGATACGCTTTTATGATGGATGGATGCGCTTTTATGATGGATAGATGCGCTTTTATGATGGATAGATGCACTTTTATGATGGATAGATGCGCTTTTATGATGGATAGATGCACTTTTATGATGATAGATGCGCTTTTATGATGGATAGATGCACTTTTATGATGGATAGATGCGCTTTTATGATGGATAGATGCACTTTTATGATGGATAGATGCGCTTTTATGATGGATAGATGCACTTTTATGATGATAGATGCGCTTTTATGATGGATGGATGCACTTTTACAATGGATGGATGCACTTTTATGATGGATAGATGCACTTTTACAATGGATGGATGCACTTTTATGATGGATGGATGCGCTTTTATGATGGATAGATGCGCTTTTATGATGGATAGATGAGCTTTTATGATGGATAGATGCGCTTTTATGATGGGTAGATGCGCTTTTATAATGGATGGATGCACTTTTACAATGGATGGATGCACTTTTATGATGATGGATGCACTTTTACAATGGATGGATGCACTTTTATGATGGATGGATGCGCTTTTATGATGGATATATGCGCTTTTATGATGGATAGATGCGCTTTTATGATGGATGGATGCACTTTTACAATGGATGGATGCACTTTTATGATGGATAGATGCACTTTTACAATGGATGGATGCACTTTTATGATGGATGGATGCGCTTTTATGATGGATAGATGCGCTTTTATGATGGATAGATGCGCTTTTATGATGGATGGATGCGCTTTTATGATGGATAGATGCACTTTTATGATGGATAGATGCGCTTTTATGATGGATGGATGCACTTTTACAATGGATGGATGCACTTTTACAATGGATGGATGCACTTTTATGATGGATGGATGCGCTTTTATGATGGATAGATGCGCTTTTATGATGGATAGATGCGCTTTTATGATGGATAGATGCGCTTTTATAATGGATGGATGCGCTTTTATGATGCATAGATGCGCTTTTATGATGGATAGATGCACTTTTATGATGGATAGATGCACTTTTACAATGGATGGATGCACTTTTATGATGGATGGATGCACTTTTACAATGGATGGATGCACTTTTATGATGGATAGATGCACTTTTACAATGGATGGATGCACTTTTATGATGGATGGATGCGCTTTTATGATGGATAGATGCGCTTTTATGATGGATAGATGCGCTTTTATGATGGATGGATGCGCTTTTATGATGGATAGATGCGCTTTTATGATGGATAGATGCACTTTTATGATGGATAGATACGCTTTTATGATGGATGGATGCGCTTTTATGATGGATAGATGCGCTTTTATGATGGATAGATGCACTTTTATGATGGATAGATGCGCTTTTATGATGGATAGATGCACTTTTATGATGATAGATGCGCTTTTATGATGGATAGATGCACTTTTATGATGGATAGATGCGCTTTTATGATGGATAGATGCACTTTTATGATGGATAGATGCGCTTTTATGATGGATAGATGCACTTTTATGATGATAGATGCGCTTTTATGATGGATGGATGCACTTTTACAATGGATGGATGCACTTTTATGATGGATAGATGCACTTTTACAATGGATGGATGCACTTTTATGATGGATGGATGCGCTTTTATGATGGATAGATGCGCTTTTATGATGGATAGATGAGCTTTTATGATGGATAGATGCGCTTTTATAATGGATGGATGCACTTTAATGGACTTAAAAAATGATGGACTTTTTTAAATATAACTCTGATTGTATTCGTCTGAAAGAAGAATGTCATACACACCTATAGGATGACTTGATGGAGAGTAAATCATGGGGTCATTTTCATTTTTGGGTGAACTATCCCTTTAAATAATGGAGCAAATGCCTGTAAATTGATTTCTGCAAATGACGCTGCATGATGTGTTTAAATGCTCTAAACTGAGGGTGTTTCTTCTCTTGCATGCACTGATTCCTGACCCAGAACACCAGCAGGTATCACTGTGATGTGCGGATGCAAGTCTGTTTGGCAAAGTCACAGAACGAGGAACCTGACAAACAGAATCAGACACTTTATGGATCCAAGAGTGTAGAACCATTGTCCCCAAATTGAGGAGTCCAAAGGTGGATTTGAGGGCGGTTTTCCTGTAACCTCGTCCAGTGCTGTCCAGAGAATTTGTGAAGTTGAATTATTGAAACCTCGTCCTGTTGAGTGATTTATTAAGGCTGAATCGCTGAGGCTGTTATGCTATAAGACCTGAGATCTGCTGGTGTTGATTTCTCTGCGATGCGAGGCTTTTGAATTATGCAGCGATCCATTACTGTGGTTGTTAAAACCTTACAATCTCGCCTCTTAAGCTCTCGTGTTGTTTAGACAGCGGGTCACCACAGTAACTGTTCACACACAATTATATTCAAAACAAGATTCAAGATTATTTTTCATGTAGCTTTGGATAACGGCCCATCTTAACCCTAGTCTTTTAAGCTGCCTATAGACAACTTTCAACATTCATGTTTCAGTTCACAAATACCATCAATTCTCTTTCATTCATATTTAATCCAAGAGGTTTCTTCAGAAAGACGTCAGATTGCGAGTGAGCACTTGAGTCTGTGTGTAGGCGTCTCGTTCATCTTCAGTTGAGTTGATTGGTAAACCTCTCCAGGCTTTTGGCTGGTTTGGCCCTGCTGGTGCATGCCTGTAACTACACCACTCCGACCCATTATGGTATTGTCTGTGGTTGATATGTGGTAATTTTATTTTCTCTTTCTTTTTTTTTTAGCAACTTATCCCTTATGTAGAGGATGACAGTTCTAAACTGGACGACCGAATGGCCAATCAAACGCGTGCATCAAGCGAAGAGAGGAGAGAAGTACTGGAAGTTAATAAGGTTAGAAAAGCAGTTTTTTGACACATGATTTTGTTAACACACACACACACACACGCGTTTGCTTTGCTATCTAAGTGAGGACATTCCATAGGCGTAATGGTTTTTATACTCTACAAACTGTACATTCTGTCCCCCTACACTGCCCCTAAACTTACCCCCCCCCCCCCCCCCCCCACACACACACACACACACACACACACACACACACACACACACACACACACACACACACACACACACACACACACACACAACCCCTAAACCTACCCATCACACACACACACACACACACTACCCCTAAACCTACCCATCACACACACACACACACACACACTGCCCCTAAACCTACCCATCTCACACACACACACACACACACACACTGCCCCTAAACCTACCCATCACACACACACACACTGCCCCTAAACCTACCCATCACACACACACACACACACACACTACCCCTAAACCTACCCATCACACACACACACACTGCCCCTAAACCTACCCAACACACACACACACACACACACACACACACACACACACACACTACCCCTAAACCTACCCATCACACACACACACACACACACACACACACACACACACACACACACACACACACACACACACACTGCCCCTAAACCTACCCAACACACACACACACACACCAATATATATACACAAACACACACACACACACACACACACACACACATATATCAATATATATACATATACAACCCCTAAACCTACCCATCACACACACACACACACACACACACGCACTACCCCTAAACCTACCCATCACACACACACGCACACACACACACACACACACACACACACACGCATTACCCCTAAACCTACCCATCACACACACACACACACGCATTACCCCTAAACCTACCCATCACACCCACACACACACACACGCACACACACACACACACACACGCACTACCCCTAAACCTACCCATCACACACACACACACACACACATGCACACACGCATTACCCCTAAACCTACCCATCACACACACACACACACACAACCCCTAAACCTACCCATCACACACACACACACACACACACACACTACCCCTAAACCTACCCATCACACACACACACACACACATGCACACACGCATTACCCCTAAACCTACCCATCACACACACACACACAACCCCTAAACCTACCCATCTCTCACACACACACACACACACACACACACACACAACCCCTAAACCTACCCATCACACACACACACACACACACTACCCCTAAACCTACCCAACACACACACACACAACCCCTAAACCTACCCATCACACACACACACACACACACACGCACTACCCCTAAACCTACCCATCACACACACACACACACACACACACACACACACACACACACACACACACACACACACACACACACACACACACACACACACACACACACACACACACACACACACACACACACACACACACACACACACACACACACACACACACACACACACACACACACACACACACACATAAATATATATTATGCGATTAATCACATCCAAAATAAAAGTTTGTTTGTGTTTAGGTAATATATGTGTGTACTGTGTATAATTACGTTTATATAAATACACACACATGCATGTATATTTAAGATTCTTTTAAAATATTTATATATACAACCCCAAATCAGAAAAAGTTGGGACAGTATGGAAAACGCAAAAAAAGAAAGAAAAAAAAAGTGATTTCTAAATTTACTTTGACTTGTATTTCATTGCAGACAATATGAACACAAAATATTTCATGTTTTGTCTGGTCAACTTCATGTCATTTGTAAATATGCATCCTTTCCTGTCATTCAGACCTGCAACACATTTCAAAAAGTTGGGACAGTAAAGCATTTACCACTTTGTAATGTTGCCATTCCTTTTCACAACACTTAAAAGACATTTAGGGACTGAAGACACCAAGTGATGAAGTGTTTCAGGTGTAATTTTGTCCCATTCTTCCTGCAAACAAGTCTTAAGGTGGGCAACAGTACGCGGTCTTCGTTGTCGCATTTTGCGCTTCACATTCTCTATTGGAGACAGGTCGGGACTGCAGGCAGGCCAGTCAAGTACCCGTACCCTCTTCCTCCGCAGCCAGGACTCTGTAATGTGTGCAGAATGTGGTTTTGCATTATCTTGTTGAAATATGCATGGACGTCCCTGGAAAAGATGTCTTCTTGAAGGCAGCATATTATGCTCCAAAATCTCTATGTACTTTTCAGCATTAATGGTACCTTCACAGAAGTGCAAGTTACCTTTGCCAAGGGCACTGACACAACCCCAAACCATGACAGACCCTGGCTTTTGGACTTGTTGCTGGTAACAGTCTGGATGATCCTTTTCTTCTTTGGTCCGGAGCACACGGCGTCCATTCCTCCCAAAAAATACCTGAAATACTGATTCATCTGACCACAGTACACGTTTCCTCTGTGTGATGGTCCATCCCAGATGCCTCCGCGCCCAGAGAAGTCGACGGCGCTTCTGGACACTGTTAACATAGGGCTTCCTTTTGGCACAGTACAGTTTTAACTGGCATTTGTGGATGTAACTACGTATTGTGGTACTTGACAAAGGTTTGCCAAAGTAGTCCTGAGCCCATGTGGTGATATGGCTTATAGATGAATGACGATTCTTGATGCAGTGGGATCGGAGATCACGGTTGTTCAGCTTAGGCTTGCGCCCTTGTCCTTTACGCACTGAAATTCCTCCAGATTCCTTGAATCTTTTAATTATGTTATGCACTGTTGAATGTGAAATATCCAAATCTCTTCCTATCTTTCTTTGAGGAACATTGTTTTTAAACATTTCAATAATTTTCTCACGTATTTGTTGGCAAACTGGCGATCCTCGGCCCATCTTTGCTCCTAAAGGATTAGACCTTTCTTGGATGCTGCTTTTGTACCAAATCATAATTACAATCACCTGTTGACATCACCTGTTTCAAATCACATCATTATTTAACCATTTTACCTCCATTACTAGCCCTAAATTGCTCCTGTCCCAACTTTAAAAATGTGTTGCAGGTCTGAATGACAGGAAAGGATGCATATTTACAAATGACATGAAGTTGACCAGACAAAACATGAAATATTTTGTGTTCATATTGTCTGCAATGAAATACAAGTCAAAGTAAATTTAGAAATCACTTCTTTTTTATTTTATTTGCGTTTTCCATACTGTCCCAACTTTTTCTGATTTGGGGTTGTAAGATATTTATAAATAATAAGAATGATATAAATAAATATATACATTTATGTGTGTGTGTATCTGTATCTGTATTCCAATACATAATAATTATACACATTACACACACATTATGTAAACAAACGTTTATTTTGGATGCAATTAATGGGTTGACAGCCATTTAATTTATATACATGCATACATACATACATACATGCATATGAATGTGTGTAAAGTGTTTGGGGTCAGTAAGTTTTAAATTAATAATTTAATTCAGCAAGAATGCATCAAATTGATCAAACAGTAAAGATTTTTACATTTTTACAAGTAAAATAAATGTCTTGATCATCAGATCCTCATATGAGAGTGATTAGTGAAGGGTCATGTGACACTGAAGACTGGAGTAATGATGATAAATTCAGCTTTGATCACAGGAATAAATCACACTTTACTGTATATTCACATAGAGAACAGTTCGTTTAAATTGTAATGTTTCACAAAATTGCTTCTAGAGAACTGTTACAGTTCAATCCGGTTGGGGTTGTTGGGGACTAGTTCACCACAGATGTCCGGTTAGAGACATGAAGAGGCGGTATGGAAGTTCTTTGATGCTTTATTTTCAGCACATATGAGTACATTGCCGTTTCCATATGTTTGTGTGTGGTCTAAAACAAAGTATGCAATACTTTGTAATAAAAGTATAATCAATATAACATAACAGAAACAATTAATTAATTAGATAAATGCATGGAGAGGTAGCATAAACACTTAAAGCAACATCATGTTAACACAAATCAATCACTACTTCAATGTAAAGTATCCTTAAACAAGGGATATCAACCTAACATAATACATTCAGTTAATCTGTGGGTGGGTCCTCTCTCAGAAAATGTTTACTGGAGTAGATGCCATTTACATTAAGTACAAATATTGCCTTGTTTGCTTAACGTCTGCTTGGGAAAGGCAAAATTTCGGAAATTTTCACCATATCATTGACAGCAGCAGAAGTGAAGGGGTGAGACGCATGGCATCAAGTTTTGACCAAGCAGCTCCTCTTGAAGCCGATACAGACAGTCCTTCCGGAAAAATGCGGCTTTTTTTTGTGATTGTTGCGGGCAAAAAATCCTTGATTATGCGGGAAAATGCGGGATATTTATGCGATGAAATTGCGGGAACTTGCAAAAACTGCGGTTTGATGAAAAAGAGAAAAAAAGCACTACATCACAGAAAGTGCTGGGAATATTTAAGTTCTCATCTTGTTTTATTGAAGACCTTAATAAACACACGGCTCAAATTTACAAAACATTGAGTTAAACAAGTTCTGTAGCTTTACAAAAGGAATATGCTACAACTTCTGAAAAATGAATAAATAACTTCCTGTTTTACAGAGGTAGCTTTACAAAACAGACATTTGAGTGCTTCCAATGCACAAAGTGCAATCTCTTAAAGGATTAGTTCATCCAAAAATTTGATCCAAAATCGGTGATGACCGATTTCAAAACACAGCATCATGATGCTATGAATCAGCGAGTCGATTCATGATTCGGATCGCGTGTCAAACTGCTGAAATACGTGACTTTGGCGATCCGAACCGTTGAATCGACTCACTGATTCATAACGCTTCAAACCGCTGAATCGACTCACTGATTCATAACGCTCCAAACCGCTGAATCGACTCACTGATTCATAACGCTTCAAACCGCTGAATCGACTCACTGATTCATAACGCTCCAAACCGCTGAATCGACTCACTGATTCATAACGCTCCAAACCGCTGAATCGACTCACTGATTCATAACGCTTCAAACCGCTGAATCGACTCACTGATTCATAACGCTTCAAACCGCTGAATCGACTCACTGATTCATAACGCTTCAAACCGCTGAATCGACTCACTGATTCATAACGCTTCAAACCGCTGAATCGACTCACTGATTCATAACGCTTCAAACCACTGAATCGACTCACTGATTCACAACGCTTCAAACCGCTGAATCGACTCACTGATTCATACCGCTTCAAACCGCTGAATCGACTCACTGATTCATAACGCTCCAAACCGCTGAATCGACTCACTGATTCATAACGCTCCAAACCGCTGAATCGACTCACTGATTCATAACGCTTCAAACCGCTGAATCGACTCACTGATTCATAACGCTTCAAACCGCTGAATCGACTCACTGATTCATAACGCTTCAAACCGCTGAATCGACTCACTGATTCATAACGCTTCAAACCGCTGAATCGACTCACTGATTCATAACGCTTCAAACCGCTGAATCGACTCACTGATTCATAACGCTTCAAACCGCTGAACCGACTCACTGATTCATAACGCTTCAAACCGCTGAACCGACTCACTGATTCATAACGCTTCAAACCGCTGAATCGACTCACTGATTCATAACGCTTCAAACCGCTGAACCGACTCACTGATTCATAACGCTTCAAACCGCTGAATCGACTCACTGATTCATAACGCTTTTGCACACAGAAATAGGCAATTTATGCGGCGAAAGATGCGGCGTATTTGAAAAAATGCGCTCCCCGCATAAATATGCGGACTTTGGCTGATTATGCGTTAAATCATGCGATCACATAATCACGTTTTTCTGGAGGGACTGTACAGAAGTGACTTAAACTGCAGTTCATGGACTGGCCACTAGAGACAGACTCCAGAAGGAGCAGAATCTCATTGAGCTCATGTTAAAATGCCCAACTTTACAGCAGAAGAACACATGTTTACAGTCTGGGACAAACTGTGCTTTTGGTCTATACGGCTGATGTTGCCCTTCATGACGACTGTGAGGGGGGTGAATTATTTTATAACTCATTTGTTTACATTATATAAAGCCTTAAAGCTCTGCAGAATTAAGGGCGTGGCCACTTTGAGTGACTGGTGGATTGCCGTTTGTCTGCTGTCTCTAGTCACCTCAGCTCCGCCTACGTCCCGCCTCTTTGCCCATTTTCTGTTATCCGGGAGTGAAGCCAGCTCGATCCGACTTTACGCTTCAAAACTGCTCTTCAGAATCCTATGAGTGATGTCACGGACACTACGTCCATATTTTTTTACAGTCTATGGTTTTGACGCATCTTTTCCCATCACATATCAGATTGGAAAGGCATTTTCAATAAAAATGAAGAAAACATTAGAAAAGTGTAAATAAAGCGTCTAACATGTTTAATAATACGTGTTTATTGGTTAGGGGTAGGTAAACAGACGTGCTGAATTACAGACGGTAAAAGTGAGTGGGTCTTGTCCCACCCACATACAATGGTTCCGACGCCCATGTGAAGTACATAAATCAACTTACTTGTTCATATAATATACGCACACATCAAATGTGAAGCAAGCATCGAGTCTGTTTGATACAATCACTCCATGCTGAGCTATTTACTAGCACTAATCAGCGCCACCTGCTGGAGATAGGTGGAGCATAGCTAGGCCTGTCACGATTATGGCTGTGCTCAGAATATCGATACAACCAGGGCCGTTTTTAGGCATAGGCAAACTAGGCGGTGGCCTAGGGCGCCATCTGTAGGGCGCGCCAATAAGCGCATATCTGGCATTGATGTTTGTGTGTAAAGGGTGTCACGGCCACCCTAAAATGTTATTGCCGCCCCACTAGTTCTCCCACACTATTGGATCAGAGAACTGTCAATCTGACGATCCCTATATGCCATCAGATCAGAGTAGGCTACTGTCAAAAAAGTTTGCGTTTGGAGCCTCAACAACAGCATTAGATCAATGAACTCGCTCAATGCTTTGGCAAGGTAACACTTTTTTTAACCATAAAATAAAGCAAAATTCAAACTAAAGGCCAATAAAAATAACAGGTACAAATCTGTATTGTGTTAGGGCAGTATTTGTGGCAGTCTAGAAATCCCGCTGTGATTGGGCAGATAGCATTGCTCAGTGTGTATGTTAGAGGCAAAATATAACTGCACACTAACTTCAGCATTTCATGACTATCAGTTATATTTTGACTCTATAAAGCTTTCTTCTCTTAACTGCTCCTCCAAAAGGTTTTTGCGCCAATGCATTGTTAAAAGAATCAGTGTGTTTTGTAATTGTCCCATATAAAACTTTAGCGGCCAATTTAAAAATGGTATAATAAAATGTGCAAATTCACAACATGAATACATCCTTTATTAAATCACGTTGATGAATGTAACGTATCTTTGCAGATGGTGTTGATGCTGAATCGATTCATTCAGTTCTAATAGCGCTTAACACAAGCAGTGTCACACACAGAGGGCAAAGCGTCGCGTTATTTAAAGGGGAAGTTCACGCATCAATGAGTAACAAAAATCACACTGAATCAGTATTTATTCTTATTACTTTCATGTGAAATATACTAATAACACATAATAATTATGTAGTTATGTCTGAGAACAATTTCTTAGCAACTAGGGACTGCACAAATATAGGCTGTATATTATAGGCCTAGGGCTATACAGGCATCTGGCTATTAATTTGAATCCTTATTAACAAATATATACATTTATAATTTGGTATGCATGTATTTGTTAATTAATACCAGTAATACCAATGTTGCTTTTTAAAATTTGACTGGGGGGCACCAATAAGGATTTCGCCTAGGGCGTCAGAATGGCTAGAAACGGCCCTGGATACAACGATACATCATCATGGACTCCTGACGATGCGCGTATCGATACTGTGTGCTTTTGAATGTAACCAACACTACACGAGCAGCAGAGCAAGACATTCAAAATGGAGAAGAGGTTTTCAGTTAATGAATGAACTGAACATTGCAGCCTCACATCCATTAAATAGTTAAATCTTTGTGCTTTGTTGCTATTGATATAAAACAAAGTCTCGGATTTCGAATTACGTCCATTTTATTACGAAATTCAAAAACATCAATACCGTTTTGGCGTAGCCTGGATGCCAGACGAACTTAGCCCCGCCCACAAAACATTTTGCACGGGCAGTTCGGTCTGGACTTGATCCATAGAGAAGTAATTATGCCCGAACAGAAACTGTTCGGACCAATGAAATTGTCAGGGCGGGCTTTAGACGATGATGGACAGATGATCAACAGTAACGTAATCATCCACGTCATCAAAGGCGCTTGGGTTGAATTTGTTCTAATCCTAAACGGAGAACTTGTTCGTATATGCATTCACCTTTACTATTTCTCTCAGAAATGATGATGGTGTTGGTAAGTACTCTGTGTATCCTTAAATTCTTTTTTTACAACACCGGCAAAGATCGTTTACACTCATCTTCTTCTTCTAACGTGACTTATTCCAGCTTGCGTGTGGACAGGGTTGCCAAGTTTTTACAGCAAAACTCGCCCAATTGCTACTCAAAACTAGCCAAAAACAAGCCCAATAGCTTTCCGGGTGGGGGGGTTCTCCGGGAAAAATGGCATTTGGGGGTAAAATATGTGTTATTTTGGCACGGCTGCTAAATTTCGCATTCCTGGGTCTGTATATCACATAATTGGGGTCGCTTCAACCCGCGGACTTGGCAACACAGTGCAGTTGAGTTCTGTTGACATTTGACAACTAACGTTATGCGTCGCTCCGTTGCTCTGATTGGTTGTAGGTCTATCCAATTGAGGTCTTTCCTGGTTCGGTTTAAACACGCCCCATAATCACAGCCCAACAGAGCAGTATCAGACTCATATTCTGACTAGAATTGAGTATGACGACGTCAGGCTAGTTTTGCCGCTGTGGCGTGAGATCGCTTTGGCGCAGCTCAGCTGTAGAGAAGCGGCTGTGAACGGATCTTCTCTTTCGCCTTAATATCTTAATACCAGTTACAGCTCGAAATAAACATGAATGAACATCTGAACGTGTGTATCATGTCACATGGAATCACTCGATCAGTGTTTCAAACGCGGAAAGGCGTCAGTAAAACAGCTTGTAAACAATGTCATGTAACGTCACATTTAAGTTACCTCAGAAAAAAACATATCCAGTGTCCATAAACTCGTTAGTCAGCTAGACAAATTGACTCTAGAGAGGGGCATTTTGCTAAATATATGCACCATATTCCATATTCATTACAATTTGTAATGTTCTTCAATATTTAATGCATGTTTGAATGAACCTGGTTAATTCTAAGTTTTTATGACAGCCACTATTTAAATGTATATATTTAAAAAAATATGTAGGCTATATGATTATGTAATTTGTAAAGTTAATATTATAACTTTATTATTATAAAAAAACATGTAATTTTGTGTAATTTAAGTGTTTGTACAAATCAGTTAATTTTTACCTTTAATATTATTATATATATATATATATATATTATATAAACTGACTCCCATAGTTTATAGCATTAGTTAAGAGATTTGTTTTCCCAAATTTGTTTTAGATTTATCGCAAGATTTGTTTTACATTCCAAAATTTGCCATTGTATCTAATATATATATATATATACAAAATAATCAAGAACCAAGCCAATTTATTTATTTCATTTAACTCATAATAGTTTATATATATAGTATATAACCAGTATAACACTGGTTATTCAATAAACAGATATTACTGTTACTAAACTCTGCTCAAAAGAAATTTAATTCCAAATTGATCCATATCGTGATACGTATCGTATCGTGACATTGTTGGTGATACACAGCCCTAGTCACGATAACTACTTTTTGTTTTGCGATATATCGTCCCATAAATAGTTGCGATAAACAATATTATTGTAATTTTAAGATATATAATCCTAATATAACAGCATAATAATGCAAGTAGACCTACACACTTTCAAATGACAACCTTTTAATTCTTTAGAGCATGGAAATTAAGGGAAAAAAATATATTACCTAAATAAAAAATAATTTTTTTTAATAAATAGTAAATAAACATTTCCCCTTGTGAAACGGCTTTAACACTCATCATTCTGCGTTGACATTTACATGTGCAGCGGAATCTTTGCTAAGCTTTGAAATCGAGTCCATTTGGGCTTATTCTTCCAAACTGTCAGTCGTTGTCAGGAAAACACTAACGCCTCAAATGGCGGCTTTGTTTCCACCTGTCGATAACCGCTCTGTGTATGAAGGAACTGCCCCAGAACCACTTTCGCCTCCATCACGGAAAACATACAAGATGACAGCACAATCGAGTAAACTGTTGGTGACATTCATTATCATGTAAACATAATGGCCGATATATTGCATCACGAAATGATTGAGGTCATGTACATACATTGTGCGATATATCGATATACACTCACCTAAAGGATTGTTAGGAACACATACTAATACTGTGTTTGACCCCCTTTCGCCTTCAGAACTGCCTTAATTCTACGTGGCATTGATTCAACAAGGTGCTGAAAGCATTCTTTAGAAATGTTGGCCCATATTGATAGGATAGCATCTTGCAGTTGATGGAGATTTGTGGGATGCACATCCAGGGCACGAAGCTCCCGTTCCACCACATCCCAAAGATGCTCTATTGGGTTGAGATCTGGTGACTGTGGGGGCCATTTAGTACAGTGAACTCATTGTCATGTTCAAGAAACCAATTTGAAATGATTCAAGCTTTGTGACATGGAGCATTATCCTGCTGGAAGTAGCCATCAGAGGATGGGCACATGGTGGTCATAAAGGGATGGACATGGTCAGAAACAATGCTCAGGTAGGCCGTGGCATTTAAACGATGCCCAATTGGCACTAAGGGGCCTAAAGTGTGCCAAGAAAACATCCCCCACACCATTACACCACCACCACCAGCCTGCACAGTGGTAACAAGGCATGATGTCTCAACAGAAATCCAGACTCATCAGACCAGGCAATATTTTTCCAGTCTTCAACTGTCCAATTTTGGTGAGCTGGTGCAAATTTTAGCCTCTTTTTCCTATTTGTAGTGGAGATGAGTGGTACCCGGTGGGGTCTTCTGCTGTTGTAGCCCATCCGCCTCAAGGTTGTGCGTGTTGTGGCTTCACAAATGCTTTGCTGCATACCTCGGTTGTAACGAGTGGTTATTTCAGTCAAAGTTGCTCTTCTATCAGCTTGAATCAAGGCATTTTGGCCCACAGGACTGCCGCATACTGGATGTTTTTCCCTTTTCACACCATTCTTTGTAAACCCTAGAAATGGTTGTGGGTGAAAATCCCAGTAACTGAGCAGATTGTGAAATACTCAGACCGGCCCGTCTGGCACCAACAACCATGCCACGCTCAAAATTGCTTAAATCCCCTTTCTTTCCCATTCCGACATTCAGTTTGGAGTTCAGGAGATTGTCTTGACCAGGACCACACCCCTAAATGCATTGAAGCAACTGCCATGTGATTGGTTGATTAGATAATTGCATTAATGAGAAATTGAACAGGTGTTCCTAATAATCCTTTAGGTGAGTGTTTTTCCACAGGCCTAAGCATAGCGTCTTTTGCGTTGCTGCTTTGACAGCACGCTCTGACATTGGCTGATTGCCATAGCAAGTCTCACAGACACAAATTCAAATTACTATGGGCCTTTTTAACATTGCAGTTTTTACTGTATTTTTGATCAAATAGATTCAGAGACTTCTTTCAAGAACAGTAAACATCTCACAGACAGGCCACTTCACTTCCTGAAGAGATATTATTCAGAATATATCTTTACAGTGTCCTTTAAAATGTTAAGCAATGAGATATCCACAAAATAATGAAGTCACAGCATTTGAAAACTAACCTGATGATTCTCAGCCAAGGATTTTATGACTTTCTTGCAGTAAAAGCAAAATGATCTTGGCCTAACAGGGCAATGTTTTATTTCTGCACTCCTTTTTGCCATTGAGTCGGCCTTATTAAAAACTGCAGCATGCTCACGAAAGGCAGTCAGCACGGAATTGCTCATGTGACAAGGGCCCTGGAGCTTTTCACCGGCCAAATAGCCAGCTGCAAATAACACGCTGGATGAGGCGGCCATGTTGGGGGAATAAATGATGGCAAACTCAGGGGAGGTCAAGGTTGCGTCAGAATGTGGAGCACAGATGTGTTACAGCTCTCCGGCATCTGCCTCTGCAGCATTTTCAGGATCACGTATTCATCTTTTTTAGGAAGTGTTTGTTTTATTTTAAAGGTAAAAATACATTCCTTAACCTAAGTAGATGGAGAGTTTGGGGCTTGGCTATTGTAGCAGACGGAGAGTTTGGGGTGTGGCTACTGTAGCAGACGGAGAGTTTGGGGTGTGGCTACTGTAGCAGACGGAGAGTTTGGGGTGTGGCTACTGTAGCAGACGGAGAGTTTGGGGCGTGGCTACTGTAGCAGACGGAGAGTTTGGGGTGTGGCTATTGTAGCAGACGGAGAGTTTGGGGTGTGGTAACTGTAGCAGACGGAGAGTTTGGGGTGTGGCTACTGTAGCAGACGGAGAGTTTGGGGCGTGGCTACTGTAGCAGATGGAGAGTTTGGGGTGTGGCTACTGTAGCAGATGGAGAGTTTGGGGCGTGGCTACTGTAGCAGATGGAGAGTTTGGGGTGTGTTTATTGTAGCAGACGGAGAGTTTGGGGCGTGTTTATTGTAGCAGACGGAGAGTTTGGGCCGTGGCTACTGTAGCAGATGGAGAGTTTGGGGTGTGTTTATTGTAGCAGACGGAGAGTTTGGGGCGTGTTTATTGTAGCAGATGGAGAGTTTGGGGCGTGGCTACTGTAGCAGATGGAGAGTTTGGGGTGTGTTTATTGTAGCAGATGGAGAGTTTGGGGCGTGTTTATTGTAGCAGATGGAGAGTTTGGGGCGTGGCTACTGTAGCAGATGGAGAGTTTGGGGCGTGTTTATTGTAGCAGATGGAGAGTTTGGGGCGTGGCTACTGTAGCAGACGGAGAGTTTGGGGTGTGGCTACTGTAGCAGATGGAGAGTTTGGGGTGTGTTTATTGTAGCAGACGGAGAGTTTGGGGTGTGGCTACTGTAGCAGATGGAGAGTTTGGGGTGTGTTTATTGTAGCAGATGGAGAGTTTGGGGCGTGTTTATTGTAGCAGATGGAGAGTTTGGGGCGTGGCTACTGTAGCAGATGGAGAGTTTGGGGTGTGGCTACTGTAGCAGACGGAGAGTTTGGGCCGTGGCTACTGTAGCAGAAGGAGAGTTTGGGGCGTGGCTACTGTAGCAGATGGAGAGTTTTGGGCGTGGCTACTGTAGCAGACGGAGAGTTTGGGGTGTGGCTACTGTAGTAGATGGAGAGTTTGGGGTGTGGCTACTGTAGCAGACGGAGAGTTTGGGGTGTGGCTACTGTAGCAGATGGAGAGTTTGGGGTGTGGCTACTGTAGCAGATGGAGAGTTTGGGGCGTGGCTACTGTAGCAGATGGAGAGTTTGGGGTGTGTTTATTGTAGCAGACGGAGAGTTTGGGGCGTGTTTATTGTAGCAGACGGAGAGTTTGGGCCGTGGCTACTGTAGCAGATGGAGAGTTTGGGGTGTGTTTATTGTAGCAGATGGAGAGTTTGGGGCGTGTTTATTGTAGCAGACGGAGAGTTTGGGCCGTGGCTACTGTAGCAGATGGAGAGTTTGGGGTGTGTTTATTGTAGCAGACGGAGAGTTTGGGGCGTATTTATTGTAGCAGATGGAGAGTTTGGGGCGTGGCTACTGTAGCAGATGGAGAGTTTGGGGTGTGTTTATTGTAGCAGATGGAGAGTTTGGGGCGTGTTTATTGTAGCAGATGGAGAGTTTGGGGCGTGGCTACTGTAGCAGATGGAGAGTTTGGGGCGTGTTTATTGTAGCAGATGGAGAGTTTGGGGCGTGGCTACTGTAGCAGACGGAGAGTTTGGGGTGTGGCTACTGTAGCAGATGGAGAGTTTGGGGTGTGTTTATTGTAGCAGATGGAGAGTTTGGGGCGTGTTTATTGTAGCAGATGGAGAGTTTGGGGCGTGGCTACTGTAGCAGATGGAGAGTTTGGGGTGTGGCTACTGTAGCAGACGGAGAGTTTGGGCCGTGGCTACTGTAGCAGAAGGAGAGTTTGGGGCGTGGCTACTGTAGCAGATGGAGAGTTTTGGGCGTGGCTACTGTAGCAGACGGAGAGTTTGGGGTGTGGCTACTGTAGTAGATGGAGAGTTTGGGGTGTGGCTACTGTAGCAGACGGAGAGTTTGGGGTGTGGCTACTGTAGCAGATGGAGAGTTTGGGGTGTGGCTACTGTAGCAGATGGAGAGTTTGGGGCGTGGCTACTGTAGCAGATGGAGAGTTTGGGGTGTGTTTATTGTAGCAGATGGAGAGTTTGGGGTGTGGCTACTGTAGCAGAAGGAGAGTTTGGGCCGTGGCTACTGTAGCAGACGGAGAGTTTGGGCCGTGGCTACTGTAGCAGATGGAGAGATTGGGGTGTGGCTACTCTAGCAGATGGAGAGTTGTGGGCGTGGCTACTGTAGCAGACGAAGAGTTTGGGGTGTGGCTACTGTAGCAGACGAAGAGTTTGGGGCGTGGCTACTCTAGCAGATGGAGAGTTTGGGGCGTGGCTACTGTAGCAGATGGAGAGTTTGGGGCGTGGCTACTGTAGCAGATGGAGAGTTTGGGGTGTGGCTACTGTAGTAGATGGAGAGTTTGGGGTGTGGCTACTGTAGAAGACGGAGAGTTTGGGGTGTGGCTACTGTAGCAGATGGAGAGTTTGGGATGTGTTTATTGTAGCAGATGGAGAGTTTGGGGCGTGGCTACTGTAGCAGATGGAGAGTTTGGGGTGTGTTTATTGTAGCAGACGGAGAGTTTGGGCCGTGGCTACTGTAGCAGACGGAGAGTTTGGGCCGTGGCTACTGTAGCAGAAGGAGAATTTGGGGTGTGTTTATTGTAGCAGACGGAGAGTTTGGGGTGTGGCTACTGTAGCAGATGGAGAGTTTGGGGTGTGTTTATTGTAGCAGACGGAGAGTTTGGGGTGTGGCTACTGTAGCAGAAGGAGAATTTGGGATGTGTTTATTGTAGCAGACGGAGAGTTTGGGGTGTGGCTACTGTAGCAGATGGAGAGTTTGGGGTGTGTTTATTGTAGCAGACGGAGAGTTTGGGGTGTGGCTACTGTAGCAGATGGAGAGTTTGGGGTGTGTTTATTGTAGCAGATGGAGAGTTTGGGGCGTGTTTATTGTAGCAGATGGAGAGTTTGGGGCGTGGCTACTGTAGCAGATGGAGAGTTTGGGGTGTGTTTATTGTAGCAGATGGAGAGTTTGGGGCGTGGCTACTGTAGCAGACGGAGAGTTTGGGCCGTGGCTACTGTAGCAGAAGGAGAGTTTGGGGCGTGGCTACTGTAGCAGATGGAGAGTTTTGGGCGTGGCTACTGTAGCAGATGGAGAGTTTTGGGCCTGGCTACTGTAGCAGATGGAGAGTTTGGGGCGGGGCTACTGTAGCAGATGGAGAGTTTGGGGTGTGGCTACTGTAGTAGATGGAGAGTTTGGGGTGTGGCTACTGTAGAAGACGGAGAGTTTGGGGCGTGGCTACTGTAGCAGATGGAGAGTTTGGGGCGTGGCTACTGTAGCAGATGGAGAGTTTGGGGCGTGGCTACTGTAGCAGACGGAGAGTTTGGGGTGTGGCTACTGTAGCAGATGGAGAGTTTGGGGCGTGGCTACTGTAGCAGATGGAGAGTTTGGGGCGTGGCTACTGTAGCAGACAGAGAGTTTGTAAGGTTGTTTAAAAATATGCCTTATTTTTGTAATTCCGCCAAGTGCCACTAGAGTCGCAGAAACTACCTACTTCACCTTTAAAATTGGTTATATATTGTAATTCAACAGAGTTTTAATTCATCATAATTTTTGGAAAGCCTGGTCCAGTGGATGAACTAATGGATTAAATGTATGCATGTGTACAGGATTTATAGAAACAAGGTATGAAGGATGATGGAAGGACAGATAGACGGATGTAGAGAAAGAATGCTATAGTAAAGAATGGACTGATGGATGAACAGGCGGATAGACCTCAGCTTAAACGAACAAATGGATGCAAGCCTGAAAATAATGAGACCGTGGATGATTGAAAATTAGCACTCAGGTCAGTTTGTTGAAACATAATGGAGACCGGCTGTCTGGCTCATCCCATTCTAGGCTAGGTTGTGCATTTTAATAGAGTCATGCCATTGTCCTGCTGATTGAGTGCCGTCGTTTGCTGTGCCAATGGAGCTCAGGCTTGATTTAGTGAATCCCTCATCACTGTTGGAGCGCCAACAAGTTGTTGAAGTTGTGGAGAGATGTATGGTAATGTCCTGCTGCTTTATGGGATGTTCCGTCACTGAATGATCACCCTGCTCTCGTTATCTGTCGATTGGGGTAATTGCTGTTTGTCAGGGCTCAGGCTGAATGATGGTCTTGCAATCTAGAGCGGCCTTCATCACCGCGACCAATCTGTCTTCACACATCTTGATCTGTCTTCACACATCTTGATTGTGTTCTGCTGAGTTTTATTGTACCTTTCATTAGCTGCATAACAGTATTGGCTTTGTTTTCCTCAGTTTTTTTTCTTAACGCCATATCTCCCTGTTTTAAAGGGCTGTTTACACCAAGAATGATAATATATAAGCATCCACACCAAAGCACGATAACTTTCTGTTTATATTAAGCACATTAAGCACAACTCAAAAAAGAGTTTGGGGCGTGGCTACTGTAGCAGATGGAGAGTTTGGGGCGTGGCTACTGTAGCAGATGGAGAGGTTGGGGCGTGGCTACTGTAGCAGATGGAGAGGTTGGGGCGTGGCTACTGTAGCAGACGGAGAGTGTGGGGCGTGGCTACTGTAGCAGACGGAGAGTTTGGGGTGTGGCTACTGTAGCAGATGGAGAGTTGGGGTGTGGCTACTGTAGCAGACGGAGAGTGTGGGGCGTGGCTACTGTAGCAGATGGAGAGTTTGGGGTGTGGCTACTGTAGCAGATGGAGAGTTTGGGGTGTGGCTACTGTAGCAGATGGAGAGTTTGGGGTGTGGCTATTGTAGCAGATGGAGAGTTTGGGGCGTGGCTACTGTAGCAGATGGAGAGTTTGGGGTGTGGCTATTGTAGCAGAAGGAGAGTTTGGGGCGTGGCTATTGTAGCAGAAGGAGAGTTTGGGGCGTGGCTACTGTAGCAGATGGAGAGTTTGGGGTGTGGCTATTGTAGCAGATGGAGAGTTTGGGGCGTGGCTACTGTAGCAGATGGAGAGTTTGGGGTGTGTTTATTGTAGCAGACGGAGAGTTTGGGGCGTGTTTATTGTAGCAGATGGAGAGTTTGGGGCGTGGCTATTGTAGCAGATGGAGAGTTTGGGGCGTGGCTACTGTAGCAGATGGAGAGTTTGGGGTGTGGCTTTTGTAGCAGATGGAGAGGTTGGGGCGTGGCTACTGTAGCAGATGGAGAGTTTGGGGCGTGGCTACTGTTGCAGATGGAGAGTTTGGGGCGTGGCTATTGTAGCAGATGGAGAGTTTGGGGAGTGGCTATTGTAGCAGAAGGAGAGTTTGGGGCGTGGCTATTGTAGCAGAAGGAGAGTTTGGGGCGTGGCTACTGTAGCAGATGGAGAGTTTGGGGCGTGGCTACTCTAGCAGACGAAGAGTTTGGGGCGTGGCTACTCTAGCAGACGAAGAGTTTGGGGCGTGGCTACTCTAGCAGACGAAGAGTTTGGGGCGTGGCTACTCTAGCGACGACGAGTTTGGGGCGTGGCTACTCTAGCAGACGAAGAGTTTGGGGCGTGGCTACTCTAGCAGACGAAGAGTTTGGGGCGTGGCTACTGTAGCAGATGGAGAGTTTGGGATTGGCTGTCAATATTTTTATTATTCCTCAGATGGAAAAAAATTGCCCTGAAAGTAATTTCATCGTGTAGTTCCTCCGTGTTGTCATCGTTATAGTTGTACTGAGGACTAATCTCATAGAATTAGAGTGATTATTAAAAAGGCCATGAAGTCTTTTCGTCATTTCTGACCGGAAAAATAAAAAGTAGCGTTCATTGTCTTCAGTCATAAATGACAGACCATAGGAAATGAAT
Organism: Romanogobio albipinnatus; assembly: GCA_023566225.1. Lineage (NCBI taxonomy): Eukaryota > Metazoa > Chordata > Actinopteri > Cypriniformes > Gobionidae > Romanogobio > Romanogobio albipinnatus. Next base: position 3,712,264 of record CM042261.1, on the reverse strand, counting down.
GGGAAATCTGCAAAAACACAAAAATTCTCTGAATATTTGTGTGTACAATCTACAAATCGGCCACGGTGCTGAAAAAAGGTACACAGCAGTAAAGGGGTGTGGCACCCCACACACACACACACACACACACACACACACACACACGCAATAATTAAAACAAAATGACAAAAAAATGTTTTGTATAATTTTCAATGGCAAAAATAGACCATAATTATTGCATAAATATAAAATACCATCAAATAATCTCAAAATACAAAATTAAAAAGAAAAAATATTATTGAAGAAAAATAAATTGCATTGGTTTTACTGGGGTGGAGGAAGTTTCATTTTTAGGAAGACAACCAATGCAACCCCTAAACGAAGAGCACCAGAGGGTTAATGTGTGTTTGAGCTCTACTAGAGCAGGTTTTCCTGCTTGAATGTTGATTATTTCCTCATATCCTCCATTGTTGCGGCTCCTCTCTTCCCTGTCTGTCAGTAACACTCGGTTTAGTTCCGGTCTCTATGAAGCCCCTCCTTCTGAAAAGCACACTGTGCTCTGATTGGCCGGCTGGAGTGGTGTGTTGTGATTGATCAAGTGTGTTTGGGAAATGCCCCTTACCCTTTAAAACTTTTTAGCTATAGTTACCTTGTTGTGAACGGCCCTGAATGGAATAGTCACACCGAAACTCCGGTGCAATTTAGCGAAGTAAACAAACGCTGGTCTGAAATATGCACCATTTGACTCGAGAGGATAATTTACCGCTAGCCTGTCATCCCTCCCCTCCTCTTGACTCTCTAACTGCTGTGGTGCGAGAGTCCCCATGGCCCCCGAGGGCCCCACAGATGTGTGAAGCCATCCAAAGGTCCACTGTAGTTGAGGCGCTGTCAACTCATCCGGGCAGGCGCTGTGATTGAACACTGCTCTAACTGTTAATAAATTCCTGTCACAGCCCATTAAAAAGGCCTTGGAGAGACGGCTGCTCTCATTTATTCTCCACCACTCTCTTTTCCCCCCTCTCTTGCACTCTTTCTTCCTCGCCCGCCCCCCTTTTCAATGTTTTTTTAATACCCTGTTAATTACCCCGTCTCTCCTCTTTATTCAAATGAGAAAGTGAGAAATGTGAGAGGAGGATGTTTGTAATTTCAAAGAGGCCTCTCAGAAGGCAGATATGGCGAGCGCAATCAACAGCGGTACAGGCGTTCACTCTTATCTCTGGAGCGGGGCCGGGGCTGAGGGCCCGTGGTGGAGCTGTGCTCTGATAAACAAACACGCTGGAACCGTAATGAGGCGGGTTCAGAGGAGCCGACACACACACACTCGCACTGCTCGCAGGAGGCACTCAATTCTCCACATGATTAGTTAGTTCATATGTCATCCATTAGAGCAGGTTTGCCGGCCAGAGGCGTTTTAATTGGTGCTCACAGGTCAGGGAGGGAAGGCCCAGCATGCTTTGGGGCACGGAAAAAGGGACATGCAAAAAATAGAAAACATTTCACGGCGGTTCATTGCACTTCAGGTGCTGGTTTTTTTCCTGTTAACATTTACACTGCAAAAAATGCTTTTCTTACTTAGTATTTTTGTCTTGTTTTCAGTCCAAATGTCAAAAGAATCTTACATTAATAAGACAAGCAAAAGTTTTTGTCTTGTTTTGGGGGAGTTTTTGCTTAAAATAAGCAAAATAATAAAAAGCAAATGTAAGAGTGGACTCCTGCAGATGGTTCAATCTGCAGGGTTGCCGGAAGACTAAAGAAACGTTATCAGAAAGATGGAAGAAAAATTTACATTTCTCATCTATTTCCACCCACTGCAACTTATACCAACGACGGAGATACAGTGAGGAAAATAAGTATTTGAACACCCTGCTGTTTTACAAGTTCTCCCACTTGGAAATCATGGAGGGGTCTGAAATTGTCATCGTAGGTGCATGTCCACTGTGAGAGACATAATCTAATAATCCAGAAATCACAATATATGATTTTTTAACTATTTATTTGTATGATACAGCTGCAAATAAGTATTTGAACACCTGTCTATCAGCTAGAATTCTGACCCTCAAAGACCTGTTAGTCTGCCTTTAAAATGTCTACCTCCACTCCATTTATTATCCTAAATTAGATGCACCTGTTTGAGGTCGTGAGCTGCATAAAGACACCTGTCCACCCCATACAATCAGTAAGAATCCAACTACTAACATGGCCAAGACCAAAGAGCTGTCCAAAGACACTAGAGACAAAATTGTACACCTCCACAAGGCTGGAAAGGGCTACGGGGAAATTGCCAAGCAGCTTGGTGAAAAAAGGTCCACTGTTGGAGCAATCATTAGAAAATGGAAGAAGCTAAACATGACTGTCAATCTCCCTCGGACTGGGGCTCCATGCAAGATCTCACCTCGTGGGGTCTCAATGATCCTAAGAAAGGTGAGAAATCAGCCCAGAACTACACGGGAGGAGCTGGTCAATGACCTGAAAAGAGCTGGGACCACCGTTTCCAAGGTTACTGTTGGTAATACACTAAGACGTCATGGTTTGAAATCATGCATGGCACGGAAGGTTCCCCTGCTTAAACCAGCACATGTCAAGGCCCGTCTTAAGTTTGCCAATGACCATTTGGATGATCCAGAGGAGTCATGGGAGAAAGTCATGTGGTCAGATGAGACCAAAATATAACTTTTTGGTCATAATTCCACTAAACGTGTTTGGAGGAAGAAGAATGATGAGTACCATCCCAAGAACACCATCCCTACTGTGAAGCATGGGGGGGTAGCATCATGCTTTGGTGGTGTTTTTCTGCACATGGGACAGGGCGACTGCACTGTATTAAGGAGAGGATGACCGGGGCCATGTATTGCCAGATTTTGGGGAACAACCTCCTTCCCTCAGTTAGAGCATTGAAGATGGGTCGAGGCTGGGTCTTCCAACATGACAATGACCCGAAGCACACAGCCAGGATAACCAAGGAGTGGCTCTGTAAGAAGCATATCAAGGTTCTGGCGTGGCCTAGCCAGTCTCCAGACCTAAACCCAATAGAGATTCTTTGGAGGAGCTCAAACTCCGTGTTTCTCAGCGACAGGCCAGAAACCTGACTGATCTAGAGAAGATCTGTGTGGAGGAGTGGGCCAAAATCCCTCCTGCAGTGCAAACCTGCTGAAAAACTACAGGAAACGTTTGACCTCTGTAATTGCAAACAAAGGCACTGTACCAAATATTAACATTGATTTTCTCAGGTGTTCAAATACTTATTTGCAGCTGTATCATACAAATAAATAGTTAAAAAATCATACATTGTGATTTCTGGATTTTTAGATTATGTCTCTCACAGTGGACATGCACCTACGATGACAATTTCAGACCCTCCATGATTTCTAAGTGGGAGAACTTGCAAAATAGCAGGGTGTTCAAATACTTATTCTCCTCACTGTAAGGGCAGTTTTAATAGCAAAATATGTGGGAGAGCGTTGCTATAATGTGACTATATTGTATTGCAATAGAGAGCACTTCAAAGTCAATACCAAATTAAAACTAGTTAGCACAGTATTGGTAATAGGAAGGATTTAATGACAAAATCTGGTTATGGTTACACTTAAAATAGTTTCAAAAAGGATATATGAGATGATAAACTTATACCATTAATCGTACACAGCATGAATAAAATGTTACCTGAGGGATAGAAAGAGAGAGAGAGAGAGAGAGAGAGAGAGAGAGAGAGAGAGAGAAGAAGAGAGCAAAGAAGAGAAGCCCCAATGACCTCAAGAGCCAGAGAAAAAGAGAGAAAGAGCAACAGTTCCAATCTTCTTTTATCTATTCCTTGACCATGTGACTGAAACCAAATGTATTCATTTAAAATGACCAATCAGACCAAACGCCCCCCTGTAAAGGTGTGACCCACATGTGGCTGCAGGCCTCTCTATTGTCTTCCAGATGGCCCTTCTGATAAGGAAATGGGGGTGACAACAGTAAAGCAAATTTCTAATATCAAATATCTTTGATTATTTTCAATTCCTTCACAAAATAATCTTACTTTAAACAGAAAACAAGATTATTTTGCTTATTTTTGCAAAAAAAAAAAAAAAAAAAAAAAAAATATATATATATATATATATATATATACCTTCCTCTCCTCTTTCTCTTTCTTCTTCCCTCCCTACTCTAGCCTGTGCTACACTGAGCAATGTACCCCAATGTTCCCCCAAGTTGTAAGTCGCTTTGGATAAAAGCGTCTGCTAAATGCATAAATGTAAATGTACAGGGATCAGTCATGTCACATTAAAGAGCTTCAAAACGGCATTTATTTATCACGCGTGCACCGAACCGAAAGCCCCGTACCAAAACGCTTCAGTACGAATGCGTATACCGTTACACCCCTATTTTATTTATATATATACATACATTTGTGCACTACCGTTCAAAAGTTTTGGGGTCGGTAAGATTTTTGACTTTTTTTTAATGAGTCTCAACAAAATGCATTTTTTCTTACATGAAATATTGTGAAATATTATTATAATGTAAATCATCTGTTCTCTATGTGAATATATAGTAAAGTGTCATTTATTCCTGTGATCAAAGCTGAATTTATCATCATTACTCCAGTCTTCAGTGTCACATGACCCTTCACTAATCAGTTATTTCTAATATTATCAATGTTGAAAACATTTTTTAAATGTTTTCCTGATGATTAGAAAGTTAAAAAGCTTTATTTGAAATTTTGTAACATTATAAATGTCTTTACTGTCACTTTTGATCATTTTAATGCATCCTTGTTGAATAAGATTATTATTCTCTTTAAAAAATAAAACGCACTCTCCCCAAACTTTTGAACGGCACTTTTATTTTATTTATACATTTTATTTATTCTATTTTATAAATGTTATTTTAATTAAAAACATATATATATATATATATATTAGGGGTGTAACGGTACACGTATTCGTATTGAACCGTTTCGGTACAGGGCTTTTGGTGCACGCGTGTACCGAACGGTTATGAATGTAATCTTTAACAGTTAACAGTCGGCTTGTTGGAAGCGCGGAACACACTTCAATCCGAGTTCCCACACGAACATATTAAGTATTCAGTCAATTTTATCACGAAATTCAAACGATAAATGCCGTTTTAAAGCTCTTTAATGTGATGTGACTGATAGACGCGTATCAGTTCAACTTAAAGCGGCGGCGCGCGAGTCAATGCGATCATCTTCCTAAAGAATAAACATAAATTAATACATCTTAAAGTATGTTGAGGATACATTACAACTTACTGAAATGTATCATATGTCGTGTAATCGCTCCATCTGTGTTTCAACCGCGGAAAGACAATAAAACAGCTTGTAAACAATGTCATGCAGAATCACGTTTACTCAGAAGTCATTCAGTGTCCACAGCTGTAGCTCACTAGAGAAATCAACTCTTTCACTGAATACATGCACTATATTAGCCGTTATATTCATTATATTAGCCGTTATATTCACTATATTAGCCGTTATATTCATTATATTAGCCGTTATATTCATTATATTAGCCGTTATATTCATTATATTAGCCGTTATATTCATTATATTAGCCGTTATGTTCATTATATTAGCCGTTATATATTCACTATATTAGCCGTTATATTCATTATATTAGCCGTTATATTCATTATATTAGCCGTTATATTCATTATATTAGCCGTTATGTTCATTATATTAGCCGTTATATATTCACTATATTAGCCGTTATATTCATTATATTAGCCGTTATATTCATTATATTAGCCGTTATATTCATTATATTAGCCGTTATATTCATTATATTAGCCGTTATATTCATTATATTAGCCGTTATATTCATTATATTAGCCGTTATATTCATTATATTAGCCGTTATATTCATTATATTAGCCGTTATATATTCATTATATTAGCCGTTATATTCATTATATTAGCCGTTATATATTCATTATATTAGCCGTTATATTCATTATATTAGCCGTTATATTCATTATATTAGCCGTTATAATCATTATATTAGCCGTTATATTCATTATATTAGCCGTTATATATTCATTATATTAGCCGTTATATATTCATTATATTAGCCGTTATATATTCATTATATTAGCCGTTATATATTCATTATATTAGCCGTTATATATTCATTATATTAGCCGTTATATTCATTATATTAGCCGTTATATTCATTATATTAGCCGTTATATTCATTATATTAGCCGTTATGTTCATTATATTAGCCATTATAATCATTATATTAGCCGTTATATATTCATTATATTAGCCGTTATATATTCATTATATTCTACTTAGCCTGTTAGTGATGTCTTGTTTATTTAATGTATGTTTAAATAAACCTGTCATGAAAATTACAGCCACTAAATGATTATATTTCAACAACGAATAAAAATAATTAGATTTAGAAGTTAATGCAAAAACTGCCTTATGTGAAGCTTATGAGTGTTGATTATTATATCTAAAAATAAATAGCAACTGAATTTAGGCTAATAGTTTGGGCTCTGTTGTTAATCTTTAATAGCTATATGTAAGTAAGGGCTCCCTATATAGTTTACAGCATTATCTTTAAGAAACTTTTAGTTATAATTTAATTCATTTAAGGACAGACACAATTTTTTTCA
>CM042261.1:3663158-3700658 GCA_023566225.1 Romanogobio albipinnatus | reverse complement strand
CCCCCGTGGAGAAACCATAGATATCAGTGAAACCATGATGAAGCGCAAACTCCCATTGGCCAACAAAAATAACAGCAAAAGAGCAAAGCAGTTTCCCTGTGATGACCGATTTCAGAACAGCATCATGAAGCTTTGAAGCGTTATGAATCAGTGAGTCGATTCAGTGGTTTGAAGTGTTATGAATCAGTGAGTCGATTCAGCGGTTTGAAGCGTTATGAATCAGTGAGTCGATTCAGCGGTTTGAAGCGTTATGAATCAGTGAGTCGATTCAGCGGTTTCAGCGGTTTGAAGCGTTATGAATCAGTGAGTCGATTCAGCGGTTTGAAGCGTTATGAATCAGTGAGTCGATTCAGCGGTTTGGAGCGTTATGAATCAATGAGTCGATTCAGCGGTTTGAAGCGTTATGAATCAGTGAGTCGATTCAGCGGTTTGAAGCGTTATGAATCAATGAGTCGATTTAGCGGTTTGAAGCGTTATGAATCAGTGAGTCGATTCAGCGGTTTGAAGCGTTATGAATCAGTGAGTTGATTCAGCGGTTTGAAGCGTTATGAATCAGTGAGTTGATTCAGCGGTTTGAAGCGTTATGAATCAGTGAGTTGATTCAGCGGTTTGAAGCGTTATGAATCAGTGAGTTGATTCAGCGGTTTGAAGCGTTATGAATCAGTGAGTTGATTCAGCGGTTTGAAGCGTTATGAATCAGTGAGTTGATTCAGCGGTTTGAAGCGTTATGAATCAGTGAGTTGATTCAGCGGTTTGAAGCGTTACTGTGCGTTCACACCGCTGCCGGCGAGAGCGTCAAAGTGGCCGGAAGTCATTCATTTTCAATGGGAGCCCGACGGCGAGCTCCGGCGAGAGCGGCGCGGCGCGTCTTGGACGATTTGGGCGTCGAGGAGAGTTGGAATCAGGTCAACTTTATGGTAATGAGCTATGACGCGGTTCGGCGGCAACCGGCGGCAACCAATGGGAATGTAGTAGTGCTCCGCTTGAGAGGATTCCAGAGAACGCAGTTCTGTAAACTTTGGTTCCGACCACATTAGTTCCCCAGCAAAATAGAGGAGAGGTTGATCACTGCTGGTGCGGCAGGTTTGATAAGAAAACGCGCAACATTATTTATACACCACACAAATGGCTTTTAATTGGTTTATTTCGTTAGCAAACATGTAACTATAATTGTTAAGTTCTTTCCATCGATCTGCTTTTTTTAAACTTTCACATTTAAATGATCTAATGAGGTTATATTATACAGTTATACCATACCTGCGGTCAGTCTGCACAAACACCGATCAACATGATTGTTTTCTTTGCAGCCCCTTTAATTGACGTTTTAAAAAAGACCAAGCATTCGATCTACGTCAGAGCGGCAGCGCGTCCACGAATCTTTCTACAGCGTCGATGGCAGGGCGGCCAGAGCGAAGTTTGACGCTCTCGCCGGCGGCGGTGTGAACGCAGGGTTATGAATCAGTGAGTCGATTCAGCGGTTTGAAGCATTATGAATCAATGAGTCAATTCAGCAGTTTGAAGCGTTATGAATCAATGAGTCGATTCAGCGGTTTGAAGCGTTATGAATCAATGAGTCGATTCAGCGGTTTGGAGCGTTATGAATCAGTGAGTCGATTCAGCAGTTTGAAGCATTATGAATCAATGAGTCAATTCAGCAGTTTGAAGCGTTATGAATCAATGAGTCGATTCAGCGGTTTGAAGCGTTATGAATCAGTGAGTCGATTCAGCGGTTTGAAGCATTATGAATCAATGAGTCAATTACTCCTGAAGAGAGGGTTAACAGCGTATGTTGCTTCATTTGTCCTGTGTTCATGCTGTTATAGGTCAGGAATGATATGCAACACTCCCTATTTTACCGATCTAAGCCGATCTCATGGTCTGAAGTGCACTTAGAATCCACTTTTGCTAGTTTAACGACGGAAAAAATGTTTGGCACAGCAGGCGCATGATCCAAAAGGGTTGTCCCTCGTCTCTTAATCAGTCATGGTTGTGTTTTGGGTGTAACGTCCAGTAAACCAGAGTCTCATCTCCCTTTCCCTTTAAAAGCCAGTTGCTCTCGCACCATTTGCTATTTACATGTGAGCGGAAAGACTGAACGCTTCTCCAGAGAGGAATCCTTTTATTTTTAATATTTAAAAATCAGTACATTTACATGGACCACTAGGACAGCAGTAATCTAATTATTGACCTTATTCTGAATAAGACAATAATCTGATTAAGGTGTTTGCATCTTAGAGTTGCTCTTAGAATATTCCGTTCATGTTCCCGTTTTACAGGTTATAGAACAGCTTGATTAATGGCACGTCATTACGTCCCCATGCCACGCTACTCTGTCCGACATCCAATCATAGCGCGACTTTGGCAGGTCTGTTAAACTTCAATGAGCTCAGGCAACCGCTGTAACTTTACCTGCGGGTGTCGCTGTTGGACAGTGTTACTTTATAAAAACAAGTGATTTAAAAAAAAATACTTTTTTAATGTAATTTTTATATATACAGTGAGGAAAATAAGTATTTGAACACCCTGCTATTTTGCAAGTTCTCCCACTTGGAAATCATGGAGGGTCTGAAATTGTCATCGTAGGTGCATGTCCACTGTGAGAGACATAATCTAAAAAAAAAATCCAGAAATCACAATATATAAAGCCTACAGCGAACGGCCGGCTTGGACTACATCCTGGTACTTCCTTCATTAATGACGTCAGTAGAACAGACTAACCTCCGCCCACAAGAATACGCGAAAAAGGGGGCGTGGTCTTGTTGCTGTCCCACGTGGAGAAGAGGAAGTGTCGCGTGGAGAAAAGGAAGTGTTGCGTTTGAGTGTGTTTGTCGCCATGTCGTCGAGACGCTGTTATTTTCATCCCGGAGTCAAATCAGAAGCTGCACCGATCCGTCTGTCAATCTCCCGTTCCATCCTCCCCTCACTCGTGAACAAGACCCCTAGATACTTGAACTCCTCCACTTGGGGCAGGAACTCTCCACCAACCTGAAGTGGGCAAGCCACCCTTTTCCGACTGAGAACCATGGCCTCGGATTTGGAGGTGCTGATCCCCATCCCAGCCGCTTCACACTCGGCTGCAAACCGTCCCAGTGCATGCTGAAGGTCCTGGTTAGAAGGGGCCAACACGACAACGTCATCCGCAATGAGCAGAGACGAAACCGTGTGGTCCCCAAACCTGACACCCTCCGGCCCTTGGCTGCGCCTAGAAATTCTGTCCATAAAAATTATGAACAGAACCGGCGACAAAGGGCAGCCCTGCCGGAGTCCAACATGCACCGGGAACAAGTCTGACTTACTGCCGGCAATGCGGACCAAACTCCTGCTTCGGTCATACAGGGACCGGACAGCCCTCAGCAAAGGACCCCGGACCCCATATTCCCCCAGCACCCTCCACAGGACGCCGTGAGGGTTTAGTTCAATTGTAATACATTAAGCATTTAAGCATTACATAACCGACTGTCACTTGAACTGACATTTTGACATAATTTTGTTTTTGACATTAAAAATACTCGAAAGAGCTCAATTCACTTTTTTGTTTGTTTTAAAAAACATCTATATAGTTTTTATAACTTTGTATTTCTGTTTTAGTCAGTATATCATGTTAAGCTAAAGCTTCAAATAAATTTGTTTATTTATTTTTTTAATTTCAGTTAACATTTATTTAATTTCAAGTAACAAAGATTTTTTTTGAATGGTTTTAGTGAACTATTATAACCCTGAAACTTTATTTAATATGTGTCAAATACTGGTCTTTCCTCCTGACTATGAATTAAATGGGAATTAAATTAAATACAGTTTATTGTGTAAGCAAAAACGAATATATAATGCGTGACTTTTAATTATAAACCAGCTGGAAATACACCGGGACTCTTATTTTGAAATCTCGCCGTACTATTGCAGTTGCAGGAGCTCATTCAAGTTCAGGAGATGAAATATGCGTTGTTACAACCGACTAAAACATATTACTATATAAACATCGTAAAGTAAACATTGTCATTATTCATCAGCATTAGTTCATAAACAATATCCTGGCATAAATGTGTGTTATTGATTGTGAGCCGCTCTGGAGCGCTGGATTGGGGATGCGTGAGCCGTGTTCTCCAGCGGTTAGATCAGTTCAGATCAAATGTGCGCATCTGTGACACAGGACATCAGTTCTGACTGGATCTCTTCCCTAATCGTCCCTCGCTAACATTTTCCTCTCGTTTTTATTTGTTGACGAAAATGACAGTTGATTTTCCTCATAGTTTTTGTCATCCAACACTAGTTTTTATTTAGTTATCGTCTCGTTTTCGTCAGTGACAAAAGGTTGTTGACGAAAATTATTCGTCAATGATATTAACACTGCATCCCAGGTGTTCAGACCAGACGCCCATGGGTGAACAGATGCGCCAGTGCATTTGATATTTAAACAACGTGATGCTGGACGTGAACATGAGAACTGCGTCCGGCTGACACTAGTTCAACACACTTGAGTCATGCCTGCCGTCACATGTGTATGATAGGGCCCTCACTGTTAATGTGTAACTCCATCTCTGGGCTTCTCGGGCCCTGCTCAACATCATGTAGTGTAGGTGACTTGCACTGCATTCACCGCTCACATCATCTATCTGTATTTTTAGCTGCCTCTCGAACACTTTGCTATCTTGTCAACATGTCTGAAGGATTTCTGTTGACGGGCAGTTGTGCAGTATCTCTTCCTTTCTGCACTCGTGCCATCAGCAGCTTCTCGTGTGACACACTGAGGGCCATCTGGCTCCAGCTTTGATCAGGATAAACCGCTGATGAAGCTCGTTCAGCTTTAGGATGTTCAGCAGTGCCAAAACACACTGAGAGAGCCGACATGGGAGAGCCAGTTCCTTCATTCCTTCATTCCTTCCTTCCTTCCTTCCTTCCTTCAATCCTTCCTTCCTTCCTTCCTTCCTTCCTTCCTTCCTTCCTTCCTTCCTTCCTTCCTTCCTTCCTTCCTTCCTTCCTTCCTTCCTTCCTTCCATTCTTCCTTCCTTCAATCCTTCCTTCCTTCCTTCCTTCCTTCCTTCCTTCCTTCCTTCCTTCCTTCCTTCCTTCCTTCCTTCCTTCCTTCCTTCCTTCAATCCTTCCTTCCTTCCTTCCTTCCTTCCTTCCTTCCTTCAATCCTTCCTTCCTTCCTTCCTTCCTTCCTTCCTTCCTTCAATCCTTCCTTCCTTCCTTCCTTCAATTCTTCAATCCTTCCTTCCTTCCTTCCATCCTTCCTTCCTTCCTTCCTTCCTTCCTTCCTTCCTTCCTTCCTTCCTTCCTTCCTTCCTTCCTTCCTTCCTTCAATTCTTCCTTCCTTCCTTCCTTCCTTCCTTCCTTCCTTCAATTCTTCAATCCTTCCTTCCTTCCTTCCTTCCTTCCTTCCTTCCTTCCTTCAATCCTTCTTTCCTTCCTTCCTTCCTTCCTTCCTTCCTTCCTTCCTTCAATTCTTCAATCCTTCCTTCCTTCCTTCCTTCCTTCCTTCCTTCCTTCCTTCCTTCCTTCCTTCCTTCCTTCCTTCCTTCCTTCCTTCCTTCCTTCCTTCCTTCCTTCCTTCCTTCCTTCCTTCCTTCCTTCCTTCCTTCCTTCATTCCTTCCTTCAATCCTTCCTTCCTTCCTTCCTTCCTTCCTTCCTTCCTTCCTTCCTTCCTTCCTTCCTTCCTTCAATCCTTCCTTCCTTCCTTCCTTCCTTCCTTCCTTCCTTCCTTCCTTCCTTCCTTCCTTCCTTCCTTCCTTCCTTCCTTCCTTCCTTCCTTCCTTCCTTCCTTCCTTCCTTCCTTCCTTCCTTCCTTCCTTCCTTCAATTCTTCAATCCTTCCTTCCTTCCTTCCTTCCTTCCTTCCTTCCTTCCTTCCTTCCTTCCTTCATTCCTTCCTTCCTTCCTTCCTTCCTTCCTTCCTTCAATTCTTCCTTCCTTCCTTCCTTCCTTCCTTCAATTCTTCAATCCTTCATTCCTTCCTTCCTTCCTTCCTTCCTTCCTTCCTTCCTTCCTTCCTTCCTTCCTTCCTTCCTTCCTTCCTTCCTTCCTTCCTTCCTTCCTTCCTTCAATTCTTCCTTCCTTCCTTCCTTCCTTCCTTCCTTCAATCCTTCCTTCCTTCCTTCCTTCCTTCCTTCCTTCCTTCCTTCCTTCCTTCCTTCCTTCCTTCCTTCCTTCCTTCCTTCCTTCCTTCCTTCCTTCAATCCTTCCTTCCTTCCTTCCTTCCTTCATTCCTTCCTTCCTTCATTCCTTCCTTCATTCCTTCCTTCCTTCATTCCTTCCTTCCTTCATTCCTTCCTTCAATTCTTCAATCCTTCCTTCCTTCCTTCCTTCCTTCCTTCCTTCCTTCCTTCCTTCCTTCCTTCCTTCCTTCATTCCTTCCTTCAATTCTTCAATCCTTCCTTCCTTCCTTCCTTCCTTCCTTCCTTCCTTCCTTCCTTCCTTCCTTCAATCCTTGCTTCCTTCATTCCTTCCTTCCTTCCTTCAATCCTTCAATCCTTTCTTTCTTCATTCATTCCTTCAAAATTGTATTGGGTTTTTATTTTCATGATTTAAGGTTTTTTAGTCTATTTTTATTATTATATTGTAAATATTTAATTTAATGTATTATTATTTTTATATTTTATTTTATAGTATTGTTTTATTTCTTCATTATTTTATGTTGTTATAAAAATTGTTTCTAATTTTATTCTTTTTATTAAATTTTTTCCTTATTTCATGTTATTTCATTACATTTTTTATTATTTAATTAAATTTTTTATTATTATTTTATATTTTTTGTTTTATTTCTTCATTATTTTATGTTGTTATAGTATTTTTTTCTAATTTTATTATTTTTTATTTATTTAAATATTATTTAAATGTATTTATTTTTGCATTATTTCATTTTATTTCATGTTATTTTTATTCTATTCTCATCATTTTATTTTTTACCATTTCATTTTATTTTTATTCTATAGTTTTTAGTTATTTTATTTTTTCAGTATTTTATTTTATTTTTTATTCTATTTTCATTATTTTATTTTTTCAGTATTTTTAATTTAATTAAATGTTTTATTCTATTTTTATTTAATGTTTTATTCTTGTAGTTTTTTCAAGGGTCCCTAGTCCTAAAAAAAAAAAAATAGGCAAAAAAAAGTTTGTCAAAATCACTGAAAGTCGTAGTCTAGTAAAGTTTTTCATTTCAATCTGATATATATATTTATTTTAAGAAGCCAAAAAAAATTGCAACTGACCTGAGTAGATGCATTGGAAAAAAAAATTGATATGGAAAAATGTGAGATTTCCATAATTACGAATCATTTTGTGCTGCACAGGTGAAAGACCAGCGACTTTTCCAGAGATTTTCCAGCGACACAGATTCTGAAACAGATGATGACAGAATTTTCAGTTTAAAGCCAAAGTTTGATGTTTGTCCTAACAATTCAATGGCGATGTTAGTCCACTGTGGTCAGTGTTTTGGGAAAGTGAGTCCTGAATTAGTCACCTGAGAGAGAGAGACGGCGGATTAGCCAAAGGTCACAGCTTATATAATGAAGGCCTGCGTTTCGTTTTATTCGACTAGAACGTGTTTCACAAAACTTCTAGCACTTTGATCAGCCTGTACAATAAGCAGTTCTCCGTTGCTCTCTTGTATCCAATCTCTTTTTAATCAGCTCAGACCTCAGAGACTCATTTGTGCTTCTCACAGTTTTTGGGTTCTGTTAAAAAAAACAGTAATTTTTGGTGCAGTGGTGCTAGCACATCATCCAGCTGTCACTCAGAGAGTGTGAAACGGCACATTTGAACGAACCTGAATTTTAATAAGTCCGCGTTTGATCAAAAACTCTTCCCTCTGCGCACATTATCGAGGGCGGCTGCTTTGATCTCGCCCAGAGTCGATGAGGTAAGAAGAGAATCAGATGAAATGAGCTTGGCTTATATGAAAGAGGAAGCGCAGTTTTTCTCTTTTCTGATTGTCTTCTGCTGAAGATCGTGTTTAGTCGAGTGTTTCATACTATTGTGCACGATAGCACTGCTTAAAGGGTTAATTCTGCCATTATTTACATTTACATTCATGCATTTGGCAGACGCTTTAAGCGACTTACATTGCATTTAAGGTACACATTTTACGTTTTGTCAGTTCTTGCTTTCCCTGGGAATCGAACCCATGACCTTCGCTTTGCCCTGAATGACTTTCCTTTCCTCTCTGGAACACATTTTTTTTTTATTGATTTATATTTATTGATTTATTTTGGCCATATAAGGAAAATCAATGGAATCCAAAGTGTTTTTTATGTGCCCATTGACTTTCATTGTATGGACAAAAACCGCACACAAATCAGTGTTATCTCTTTCATATCTGAGCTTGGCTTCTCCCAAGGTTGTTTTTCTCCTCCATTCCTGATGGAGTTTTGGTTCCTTGCCACCGTCGCCTCTGGCTTTGTCTTGCTCAGTTCACACACTAAATATTCAACTATATTACTGATCAGCTCATTTCAATTATCATAAAGTCATAATCATGGGTGTCGGAACCATTGTATGTGGGACAAGACCCACCCACTTTTTACGATCAATGATATTGGACCCACTCACTTTTATAGTCTCTAACATTCAGCACGTCTGTTTATCTACCCCTAATCGATAAACACTTATTATTAAACACGTTAGACGCTTTATTTCCACTTTTCTAATATTTTCTTAATTTTTATTGAAAATGAATGCCTTTCCGATCTGATATGTGATGGGAAAAGGGAGAAGATTGAGCTCGGCGAAAGGCGGACTCGAACAGCGGGTCGATTTGTGTCAAAACTAGAAACCGTGCATCTTACCCCTACACTACTGCCACTCTGAATGATATGGCAATTTCGGTACTTTTGTCTTTCCGAACTATACGTATAGCAAGCAAATTTGTATATTTGTACTTAATGTAATGGGCATCTACTCCAGTAAAAAAATTCTGAGGACCCACCCACATTTTTTTTTGCTTCCGACGCCCATGGTCATAATTAAGAGAGAAAAGGTTGAAAATATGATTTTAAATGTCCTCGTTATTAGATAAAAAGTCCAAAATACGACATGCAAAGTCATTGTGAGATGAACAGTTGAAATTAGGACTTTAAGAAAATATGCATCGTTACAACCGTAGGGCCCTATAATTTCCACGTTCACGGAATCGCGGAATTGGCATATTAACGTGGAATTTTGCAGACTTTTACATATTTGGAATGTGCACAATTACCATCGCACACCGGTAGGTAATAGATAGGTGTGTAGGACAAAGGATAACAAAATCCAAAAAATCTCAACGAATAAACTGAAAACCCGCACACTATCAGTACTTTCAAAAAATATGAAAACTTTTTATTAGCAACGTTTCGGTCTACTGACCTTCATCAGGCATATACATATTACTCCAAAAAAAACATGACATTTAAAAATGTTAACATGACCAATCGTTGAAGAGAACCATTAATTAGTAAATCACACTCAATGACTAAATATCTCATTAGCAGCATCATTAATAGGCTACCACATACATACCCATACATCACATGCACAAGTACCAGTGAGGAAAATAAGTATTTGAACACCCTGCTATTTTGCAAGTTCTCCCACTTGGAAATCATGGAGGGGTCTGAAATTGTCATCGTAGGTGCATGTACACTGTGAGAGACATAATCTAAAAAAAAAAATCCAGAAATCACAATGTATGATTTTTTAACTATTTATTTGTATGATACAGCTGCAAATAAGTATTTGAACACCTGTCTATCAGCTAGAATTCTGACCCTCAAAGTCCTGTTAGTCTGCCTTTAAAATGTCCACCTCCACTCCATTTATTATCCTAAATTAGATGCACCTGTTTGAGGTCGTTAGCTGCATAAAGACACCTGTCAACCCCATACAATCAGTAAGAATCCAACTACTAACATGGCCAAGACCAAAGAGCTGTCCAAAGACACTAGAGACAAAATTGTACACCTCCACAAGGCTGGAAAGGGCTACAGGGAAATTGCCAAGCAGCTTGGTGAAAAAAGGTCCACTGTTGGAGCAATCATTAGAAAATGGAAGAAGCTAAACATGACTGTCAATCTCCCTCGGACTGGGGCTCCATGCAAGATCTCACCTCGTGGGGTCTCAATGATCCTAAGAAAGGTGAGAAATCAGCCCAGAACTACACGGGAGGAGCTGGTCAATGACCTGAAAAGAGCTGGGACCACCGTTTCCAAGGTTACTGTTGGTAATACACTAAGACGTCATGGTTTGAAATCATGCATGGCACGGAAGGTTCCCCTGCTTAAACCAGCACATGTCAAGGCCCGTCTTAAGTTTGCCAATGACCATTTGGATGATCCAGAAGAGTCATGGGAGAAAGTCATGTGGTCAGATGAGACCAAAATAGAACTTTTTGGTCATAATTCCACTAAACGTGTTTGGAGGAAGAAGAATGATGAGTACCATCCCAAGAACACCATCCCTACTGTGAAGCATGGGGGGGGGGGGGGGGGGGGGGGTGGTATCATCATGCTTTGGGGGTGTTTTTCTGCACATGGGACAGGGCGACTGCACTGTATTAAGGAGAGGATGACCGGGGCCATGTATTGCGAGATTTTGGGGAACAACCTCCTTCCCTCAGTTAGAGCATTGAAGATGGGTCGAGGCTGGGTCTTCCAACATGACAATGACCCGAAGCACACAGCCAGGATAACCAAGGAGTGGCTCTGTAAGAAGCATATCAAGGTTCTGGCGTGGCCTAGCCAGTCTCCAGACCTAAACCCAATAGAGAATCTTTGGAGGAGCTCAAACTCCGTGTTTCTCAGCGACAGGCCAGAAAATACTTATTTGCAGCTGTATCATACAAATAAATAGTTTAAAAATCATATATTGTGATTTCTGGATTTTTAGATTATGTCTCTCACAGTGGACATGCACCTATGATGACAATTTCAGACCCCTCCATGATTTCTAAGTGGGAGAACTTGCAAATTAGCAGGGTGTTCAAATACTTGTTTTCCTCACTGTATATATATATGTATATATATATATATATATATATATATATATATATATATATATATATCGGCTAATATAGTGCTTATATTTAGTGAAAGAGTTAATTTCTCTATTGAACTAACAGCTGTGGACACTGAATAACTTCTGACTCTGAGGTAAATGATGCTGTGTGACATTGTTTCCAAGCTGTTTGACGTCTTTCCGCGATTGAAACACTGATTGAGCGATTACACGACATATGATATTTCAGTAAGTGTTATCCTCAACATACCTCAAGATATTAATTCATGTTTATTCTTCTGGAAGAGATGATCGCGTTCACTCGCGCGTGCCGCGGCCGCTTGAATTGACGCGCCTATAGTACAGTGATCAGTTGTTACATTAAAGAGCGTCAAATCGGCATGGACTAAATACTTAATATGTTCGTGTGGGAACTAGGATTGAAGTGTGTTCCACGCTTTAAACAAGCCAACTGTTAACGTTAGCTGTTAAAGATTGCATTCGAAACGGTTCGGTACACAAGCGCACCGAACCGAAAGCCCTGTACCGAAACGGTTCGGAACGAATACGTGTACGTTACACCCCTACTAGTTGGCGACCCCGGTATTAGAGATTAGAGATATAATATTAGAGATTTATGCATTATGCATTGCCATTGACGACGGCCATTATAAGGAAGGAAAGCCCACAGAATCTAGCTTAAAAAAGTGCTTAGAGCTGCTTGATTTATTTTTTGTTTGTTGATTTTCAAATATAAATTGATAACTGTGATAATTTGGGTCACTATTATCATGATGTGAAATTTCCATACCATTTCATCCCTAATACGTAGCAAACACAGCTCTGGTATCGGAATATTATCTTATCGGCCGATATCCAAATTCAGGTAATGGGATTGGATTGGAAGTGAAAAAATGTGGATCGGTGCATCCCTAAACGAAAGTATTATGCAATCATTTAAGACGTTTCTCCTCATATAGAACCTTTTTTGGCATGAAGGGTTTTTTCAAATTGAGCCAAGAAATCTAGAGTTCTGGAGGTCACACGGACGTCACATTTGTTGAGTAGTCCACGAGGAATCACATCTGTTCCGATGAAGTGAGCTCTGTGAGAGACGCGTGTCCTCCGACTCTCTGCCTGCCTGTCGGTGTTCCTGCAGCGATCATGATCCAGGCTGACCCTGCCAGCGATCGATAGTGCTCTGCCCTGTACCAGCTGAGACCGGTTCACTTGTACGGAGTCTTTATTGTGTCTTAATGGTGCCAGACAGGAGTTGAGCTCACCAGGTCATCTTTATACTAGTAGGTTGAGTCTCTCAGAGA
Organism: Romanogobio albipinnatus; assembly: GCA_023566225.1. Classification (NCBI taxonomy): domain Eukaryota; kingdom Metazoa; phylum Chordata; class Actinopteri; order Cypriniformes; family Gobionidae; genus Romanogobio; species Romanogobio albipinnatus. The sequence goes on along the minus strand of CM042261.1, from coordinate 3,688,371 downwards.
AGCTGCGTCTGTATGTTTATCTTTTTAAAGCACTGTCGCCATTGTTTGCTGTGAGCTATTTGTATTTCCTTTATTGGAAATTTATCTTCGGCTCAACCAACACACAAAGTAACTAGAAAAACAAAAGTAAAACAGACAGATTCACATTACATAAATATAAAAGTACAAATCATGTTACGTTGATTTGATTTATCAGTCACTTGCGGAGTTGAGAATTTGAATGGCATTTGGAAGGAAAGACCTCATAAAAACGTTTTGTTTGTTTGCTAGAGAGGTTCTGTACCGCCTTCCTAATTTCAGAGGGTGAGAGCTTTCTGACATAACTCTGTCTGACGCACCCACCGCTAGCTTAGCTTAGCCAGCAGCCATATCACCCTGTAGCCCAAGACTGGTTTCCCACTGAAGCTAAGCAGGGCTGAGCCTGGTCAGTACCTGGATGGGAGACCAACTGGGAAAACTAGGTTGCTGCTGGTAGAGGTGTTAGTGAAGCCAGCAGGGGGCGCTCACCCTGTGGTCTGTGTGGGTCCTAACACCCTAGTATAGTGATGGGGACACTATACTGTAACAAGCACCGTCCTTCGGATGAGACGTTAAACCGAGGTCCGGACTCTCTGTGGTCATTAAAAATCCCAGGATGCCCATCGATAAAGAGTAGGGGTGTAACCCCGGCATCCTGGCCAAATTTGCCCATTGGCCCCTGTCCATCATGGCCTCCTAATCATCCCCATATATATACGATTGGCATCATCCCTCAGTCTCCTCTCCACCAATCAGCTGGTGTGTGGTGGGCGTACTGGCGCAAAATGGCTGCCGTCGCATCATCCAGGTGGATGCTGCACATTGGTGGTGGTTGAGGAGATTCCCCCCTTCTATGTAAAGCGCTTTGAGTACCTTGAAAAGCGCTATATAAATGTAATAAATTAATTAGCACAAAGACTGGAGGTAAATGGCTCTAGCTAGCCGACTGCTCAATAAGTGACAAAATAAAGCCAACATTTTCCTATTTACATATTGTGATGTGTATAGTCACATCGTGTACTAAGACCGATGGAAAATGAGAAGTTGTGATCTTCTAGACCAATATGGTGAGGAACTATACTCTCACTCCTGCGTAATAATCAAGAGCTGTGAGCCGTCCCATGAGTGCAGCGGCACAATGATATTACACAGCGCCTGAAATAGTCCCCAGCGCTCCCTGTGTAAGCAGGTTGTCATGTTGGTTAGCCTATTATCAGGCGCTGTGTAATATCATTCGCCATATCACTCTAGAAAATCACAACTTCTCATTTTCCGTCGGCCTTAGTACACGATGTAACTATACACATCACAATATGTAAATAGGAAAATGTTGACGTTATTTTGTCACTTATTGAGCAGTCGGCTAGCTGGAGCCATTTACCTCCAGTCTTTGTGCTAAGCTAAGCTAGCGGTGGGAGCGTCAGAGAGAGTTATGGCACGGAGATGAGAATGATATGTATGGACTTATCTAACTCTGGAGGATAGCGTGAATAAGCTTCCAAAAAGTCGGCGTGTTCCTTTAAGTGATCATACCAGGCAGGAAGATGAAAAGTTAAAACACTCTATACAATGGATTTGTACACCAGTTCTAAAATATGCTGTTTTCTAAGAGTTTTCTAAGAAGAAATAGTCGCTGCGAGCATGTTTTGAAAATATACTCTAGTCCAGAATTGAGCCCAGGTATTTAACATTTTCCACAATTTCAACATGTTGGCCCTCAGATCATCACTTCTCATTTTGTGCACATAAGTAGTTATTTTGTCTTAGCGAGATTCATTTTTTAATTGGCTAGCGTGACACCAAGTTACCATGGCGTTGGGGTGAGCCAGATAGGCCGCATCAAGTAGAGAGTTTGTTTTATATAGTAGGCCAACTAAGGCCATATAATTAGCTTATTTAAAGGTGCACTTTGTAATTTCTTTTGAGTAAAACATCCAAAAACCACAAGGCCAGTGTTATACACTTTGATCAGTTGAGTACTTACAATATCCCAAATGTTTACATAGTGTTGGCCCAGATCCGGCCCACATCTGGTACGCATGGAAGCCACATGTTCCAGATGACGATCTGGGCCGACACTATGTTGCTGTCAGGGGTGTGTATACACTACCATTCAAAAATTGGGGTCAGTAAGATTTTTTTTTTAAATTCTTGTATTCAGTAATACCAAGATTGCAGTAAATTGATTAAAAGTGACAGTAAAGGCAATTCAAATTTAAGAAAATATTTGTATTTTAAATAAATGCTGTTGAACTTTCCATTCAAAGAATCTTGAAAAATGTTTCCACAAAAATTAAAAGCAGCACAACAGTTTCCAACATTGATAATAATCATAAATGTTTGTTGAGCATCAAATCCTCATATGAGCATGATTAGTGAAGGGTCATGTGACACTGAAGACTGGAGTAATGATGATAAATTCAGCTTTGATCACAGGAATAAATGACACTTTACTACAGGGGGCACCAGGTCGCCCGCAAGGACCACTGTTCTAAAAATAGCTCACCATAGCAGCTGCGTTCAGTCGCTTCCTTGTTTACTTGAACGCAGGGCTCCAGACTGAAGCCGAATATATACTACTGTCTGTAAATATATTAAACTGCAAAATACTATTTAAAGGGCATATTGCAGGTTAGAGACTCCAGTGAGTCAATGTATAGAAAAATAATGTAGGAACTAGATTTTCTTTAAAATATACTTTAAAATACACTATTAAGGCTTTTGGAGTCGTTTTTGTGAGAAAATTTTACTTCCGCATCTAAAAATGCCAAAACCGGACGTGACATAACGAGAGGGAGTGCGGTGAATCTCAACGATAGGAAAACAATGGATCGCATTGACAGCTCGGACGCTGAGGACATTATAAATGTTTATTAATACTCATATGGCAGACCACAGCCATACAATTATGACACACAATTAGGGACAGACCAGGATTAGACAGAACAACGATTACAGGAGACAGATTGAGTATTTATGTGAGGAGAAATAGTGGAGAACAGCGGCAGGTGTCTCGGAGAGAGACCAGTGTTAGCTAGATAAAGCTAGCTAACGATATATGATCACTGCTCAGATCACAACACTGTACTGATTATTATCATGTATCAGGCAATAGCAAAGCTGGTAACGTTGTCATCTAGTAAGTTATTGATTTACTTACCAATAACAGAAACTTATAGGCTTTGACCGTCAGGAAAAGTCACACTCGTTAATATCCGTTCACACTAAACGTTATGTGATATAACGTTAGCGGTTTCTCATCACGACTGATTTGGTAACTTACAAGACTCACGCCACGGTGCACAGTTCACGTTTTCTCCGAGCTGCATCTCTGCCGGATCCGGGACCGTCACATCTCCCGCCGGCCGCCGAGCCACAGACAGTAACGTTGTGTTATTGTGTTTATCCTTTATTCATTAATTCTGTATTATGGGCTTATTTCGTGCCGATTCACCGCTAGTGTGAGGATGTATATGACATTATGAGAATGTATTTGAGTGAACTTGAATGTGCATACATGGCATGAATAAAATATCACATAATTCAGAACTTTTTTTCGAAAAAGTGTGAGACTGTATTCATTTGTGTTAATGTACATACTTTGTATTCATTAATGTAAACACGACGGCAAAGAAGCATCGCGTGTGGATGTTTATTCATCCTTAGGCAAGCTACACACGAGCCGCGCCGAACGCACATGCTGAAATAGAACTGATGCGACACGCAAGTGTGTTGGAAGCGTTTCCAGGCAAAATAGGATAGGAAAAGCTGTTTGTCATTTTGACACGAATACATATTAATAAAGGAAATTTTTATGTGTGAAAGTCTCTAGGTTTTGACATAAATGCAGATATAATTGTAATTAAAAAAAATGTATATAATATCGATTTTCAAATATTGCACCTGTCAATGCAGAACAAATTATTTTGTAGCCTATTCGGCCGTCAATACTGCCGAGTGCTGACGTTGTCTTTGCTGTATCAGTAGGCTATATATTTATATAAATATTTATTTATATATTTTATGTTTAACATGAAGTATAGGCCTTCCACGTCACCTAGCAGCAGCGGCGCCGCGTCAGACACGCTTCTGGTGTGCAAAGACACAGAAAACGCCACGCAGCTGAAACGCAACAGAAACGCCACGCTTGCAGTGTGTAGCCGGTCTACAGATAGAAAACGCCACGCTCACGTCACGCAGCCAGTGTAGCCGGCCTTACATGAGTATAACAATGCTTGACTCCATCATATCGCCGGGATGATAATCCTCCGGTCTAAAGCACTATACACACCACCAGCAGATGCGCGAAGGGAAGTCCCATTTCTTCACCTGCACAAAACGCCACCATGCAGAATTCCTAACTTTTTTTTTTTTAGGAAACCTGTGGACTCGATGCAATGATAGGCTGGATAATAATTTACCATGACAATGATAAATTGGAATAGAAAAACTACCGAAAATACACAGACTCTACTGAATACCAACCTATTCTGCACTGAGCCAACGCAGAGCTCGGCGAACCACTCCCTCTCGTGACGTAATATGACGCGATGTTGAAAAAAAAGCGCTTTTTCCAAGCGGCCAACGAAATGGCCACTTTATCTACTAAATTTGTGCTCTTATGTCTTTTTAAAACATTTTAAATCCTGCACTACCTTTTCATATGGTATTTTCATACAAGGTTATATATTAATCTCGAAAAAAATTTAACCTGCAATATGCCCTTTAAATATTATTCCTGCATGTTCTGGGTCTGTGTGGATGATGGGCGCAGATCATAGACCGTAAAAAAAATATGGACGACGCGACTTCATTGACATTTGCTGACCAGAGTTGAAGCTTTCGTAGGCCCGCACACTGCGCAGGACCGGAGTTGCGCTGTGGCGATCTCGGGACCGGAGTTGCACAGTAGCGATCTCGGGACCGGAGTTGCGCAGTAGCGATCTCGGGACCGGAGTTGCGCAGTGGCGATCTCGGGACCGGAGTTGCACAGTAGCGATCTCGGGACCGGAGTTGCGCAGTGGTGATCTCGGGACCGGAGTTGCACAGTGGCGATCTCGGGACCTGAGTTGCGCAGCAGCGATCTCAGGACCGGAGTTGCGCAGTAGCGATCTCGGGACCGGAGTTGCGCAGTAGCGATCTCGGGACCAGAGTTGCGCAGTAGCGATCTCGGGACCAGAGTTGCGCAGTAGCGATCTCAGGACCGGAGTTGCGCAGTGGCGATCTCGGGACCGGAGTTGCGCAGTGGCGATCTCAGGACCGGAGTTGCGCAGTGGCGATCTCTGGACCGGAGTTGTGCAGTGGCGATCTCGGGACCAGAGTTGCGCAGTGGCGATCTCGGGACCAGAGTTGCGCAGTAGCGATCTCGGGACCGGAGTTGCGCAGTGGCGATCTCGGGACCGGAGTTGCGCAGTAGCGATCTCGGGACCAGAGTTGCGCAGTAGCGATCTCGGGACCGGAGTTGCGCAGTGGCGATCTCGGGACCGGAGTTGCGCAGTAGCGATCTCGGGACCAGAGAGCAGGAAGTAGAGGCGCGATTATCAAAAGCCCGCCCACACTCTCACAGATGCAGAACAATTCATTATGTTGGTGTGAAATAAACAGTTATAGAAATGTAGAAATGAAAGCTAAAGCTCCAATCTCCTGCCAAAAATCCCCAAAAAGTCCGTTAGTGCCTCAGTGAAAACTTCACTCAGAGAAGCCGTCAATCATGACGTCACAACCCCGTTTTTATAGCATCAAATAACTTACTAAAACTAAACTTATTTAAAAAACGAACACTTGAAATGAAATCATCGTAATAAAAACTGCCTAAAATGACAGAAACTATCTTTAGGAAACAATTATTTGAAGTGTAATTTAATTGTTTAGTGTGTCTCGCATCCATTCTTATACATGGTGAGGTAGGATTACTGGGACCAACCACCGGGGGGCGATCGAGACGCGGAGGCTTCAGTTTCTGAGAGGAGTGCTACAGGCTTGGCGCAGATAAGCGGGCGCGCGCGCACTCGCTCTTGTAGTTTCTGCCGTGTGTAGTTTCTGCCGACACGAACGCATAAACCGTCACTTCATGAGAATGTACCGTTTCATTTGAGGAAACTGTGCGCGTCTCATTCAGCTCCTGGTTCAGTAGTGAGGGCACTGATAAGGACATAAGCCAATGGGCTGATCCCTGATCAGTGCCCTGATTACTGAACTAGGGAGCTGATTGAGACGCATCCACTGTCATATCATGAACACGACATTCACGGCAACCCGTCAAAATAAAAGTTTGGTTTAACGTGAAGAAATTGATTACAGATTGTAGCCGACAGTAAATTTAGCTACGTCTTTATGTAATAATAATACGTCTCTACTAATAATAATAATAATTATGAAATAAATAATACTAATTATATAATTATTAATGGTTGCTTATTTTTCACTTGATCTTTCATTTATAAACGTTTACTTTTAAACAGCAAACAGCCTTTACATGCTTATGTATTATTTACTTATGATTATCATTATAAAAAATAAACATTGATTTAAAAAAAAAAGTTAAATAAAATAAAAATAATAAACATTTTGCTTTGGTACCAAAATTGGTATAGAGTACTGTAACATTTTTATGGTATTGGTACCGACTACTGGAACTACTACTACACTCTTTCAGGTGTAAAACAGTTTGGATAGAGAATTATGATGCATTATTTAAGAGTTTTAAGTAGCTCTCGGTGACTTTAATTTTTAAAAAGTAGCTCTCAAATGAAAAAAGGTTGGAGACCCCTGCTTTACTATATACTCACATAGAGAACAGCTGATTTAAATAGGGATAAATAAAGTGAAACTGAAGCACGCACAGCAGTGAAGCCTGGAATCACTGTGATCATGAAATACAGTGCAAGATGTCACACAAATAGCATTATAATGAGAACACGATTGTAAATTCTCTGTGCTTTAATTCCCCGTGTATCCGCTGTTAAAGGAAATCCACAACGAGAGTTACATCAAGTTCACGTGCGCACTTGTGTCCTTTTCTGCAGATGCAAGTAGTAAAATTACTTTGATGTTTTCTATATCTGATTCATCTCATATAGGACGTGTTTGGTTGAGTTTAATAAGCAGCTAGCAGAGCGCTGCCGTTACCAACCGGTGTTCATTCACTGTTTCAGCTCACATGCAGTGCCCGACATTATCGACTCTGGGTTATTTGAGACGGTCATATTGTTTTTACATAGGCTATTCTTTTTCAAAATCATTGATGATATTAATAATGCAGCAGTGGTAGCCTATATTCTCATGTTTTTTAACAGGAGACCTAAGTTGTTTCTCATTATGGCATTCAAAAACGCACAGTGATATAATTACTTTGATCATGAAAATAAAATTAGGTGCAAGATGTGCAGCGCCAACCCATCATAGCCTATACATAGCGTTATAACGACAACACGGTTGTATCAGAATGTTGTTTCTCTGTAGCCTGACAAGCCGGAGCCACATCAAGATGTTGGGTCTGGGAACACACCATTGGCCGGGCTCAATCCGAGAGGTGGGATGAATGGTTGTCTGTCAAATTCCCTCCGCACGCAATAGGATAGCGCTACAACCAACCAGAGCAATGAAGAAGGTGAAGTGGAGCTAGTTGATAGATTAAACTTTCGCCGTATCCGGTCGGCAAAACTCAGAACACATCTTTCTTTCTTAATGTGGCGTTCACATGACGCGAATAATTAGTGCGAAGTTGGACGCTTGAACATTTTGAGTTTACTCGCTTCATTCGCGTGTAACATTCACTTCACAACAGATGGGAGGGGCTTCTGCCAGCGGCTCGTCTCGTTGAGAAATGGCTGACATGGGCTGTGTTTACACGTCTTTTTTGTTAAAATCTACTGTTAATGTGTCACAAAACGTAGTTTTAAGACTTTTTCAGTCAATAATGTAGTTGTTTAAAGCTCAAATCTGTGGTTTATTTATAAAGAGAGCGCCTATTTGAACATTTTATCTGGCGTTTGTGGAGTTGTGAGCTCCAGCGGATCAGCGGCGCTCAGCGCTCATTAACCCCGGCGAGAGCAGCCTTTCCTCGGCCAGTCCTTCAGCCGCTGGCTCTGATGTCTCTGTGGTGTCTCCAGCTATAATTCGTCTTGTGTAGATGTAACGGCCGATCTTTGGTCTCATGGATCTATAATTTTTTTTCCATGGCAAATCGTTTAGGCTGAGGGCAAAGAGAAGTTTCATTACTTTTTTATTTTTAGGCTATAACTGTACGTTACCGTTGTAGCCGACTAGCGCTGACTTTGAATGTTTGACTGAATTGTTTGCTTTATTTCATGTGTAGCTTATTATACCTTTTACTTATGCTTTTGTATTATTGATCATACATAAACTTGCATTTAACAAAAAGAGACTGGGTTGTGTTTCATGTCATTTAATGTTATCACAGTGATAATCATATTGTCTGAACCAGATATTAATATACAGATTTTCTCCTCATTGTTGTCACTACTAGAGCTCCTGATTGGTTAACCGCCAAATATCCGCCAAAGTTCAGATTTTTCAACTTGAGCGATTTGCACGAATCACGCGTTCAAAACTCTCAATTCGCGTCATTTGCGCGAATCGCACTGCAGAATGCCTATTCGCGTCTTTGCATTGACTTAACATGTAAATCACTTGCGCGAATCGCGTCATTCGCGTCCGGTGTGAACGCACCATAAGAATGACTTCAGTGCCGTTCTTTCCCTGAGAGGCTTAATGATTTTCACTGTAGATTTGTTTTTCCCAACCGGGGCTGGTTGGTCACCCCCCCTTCTCAATATTATAGCATGATGTCCGGAGGCTGCTCCAACGTCAAAACATCAGTAAAGCGCCAGGGCCTGATGGCGTCACACCAGCTACGCTGAGGAGCTGTGCAGACCAGCTTACTCTCATACTCACTTACATTTTCAATTGGTCTCTCACCACATCAATAGTACCTGCTTGTTTTAAATCAGCCATGATCATTCCAGTGCCTAAGAAGAATAACATCACCTGCCTTAATGATTACAGACCTGTTGCACTCACGTCTGTTGTCATGAAGGTGTTCGAGCGCCTAGTCTGCAGGTATTTAGCGCACATTACACTAGATCCTCACCAGTTCGCCTACAGGGCTAATAGGGAAGTGGATGATGCATTGTCATTAGGCACACATTTCATTCTCCAACATCTTGAGGCTAAGCTAACATATGCTCGTGTTCTGATCCTTGGTTTTAGCTCAGCTTTGAACACTATTATACCTATTAGGCTGTACAACTCTCTCTTAGCCATAGGTGTTAATACTGTACTGTGTCAATGGATCCTGAACTTTTTGTCCTGTAGGAAACAATATGTCAAAATAATCATATGTCAGCAACCAGGGTTCTTAACATTGGCGCCCCTCAAGGGTGTGTCCTGTCTCCTCTTTTATACTCTCTTTATACCAACAACTGTCCCATTCAACATCCGTTAAACTGATCAAATTTGCAGATGATACCACTGTAGTAGGTCTTATCTCTGATGGGGATGAATCTGTTTACTGGGGTGAGGTGGAACGGCTGGTCAGGACAATAATCTAATCCTTAATACATCTAAGACAAAAGAGATGATAGTGGACTTTAGGAAAAAGGCAGAGCTCACCAAAATTGGACAGTTGAAGACTGGAAAAATGTTGCCTGGTCTGATGAGTCTGGATTTCTGTTGAGACATTCAGATGGTAGAGTCAGAATTTGGCGTAAACAGAATGAGAACATGGATCCATCATGCCTTGTTACCACTGTGCAGGCTGGTGGTGGTGGTGTAATGGTGTGGGGGATGTTTTCTTGGCACACTTTAGGCCCCTTAGTGCCAATTGGGCATCGTTTAAATGCCACGGCCTACCTGAGCATTGTTTCTGACCATGTCCATCCCTTTATGACCACCATGTGCCCATCCTCTGATGGCTACTTCCAGCAGGATAATGCCCCATGTCACAAAGCTCCAATCATTTCAAATTGGTTTCTTGAACATGACAATGAGTTCACTGGACTAAAATGGCCCCTACAGTCCCCAGATCTCAACCCAATAGAGCATCTTTGGGGTGTGGTGGAACGGGAGCTTCGTGCCCTGGATGTGCATCCCACAAATCTCCATCAACTGCAAGATGCTATCGTATCAATATGGGCCAACATTTCTAAAGAATGCTTTCAGCTCCTTGTTGAATCAATGCCACGTAGAATTAAGGCAGTTCTGAAGGCCAAAGGGGGTCAAACACAGTATTAGTATGGTGTTCCTAACAATCCTTTAGGGGAGTGTATTTTCCTTTGGAGTGTGATAGTCATACCTCTTTTGCCAATTTTTATAAGTGCCTGACTGATGTAAAGGGATGGTTAGCAAAAAACTTTATGAGGATAAGACTTTAGAGTTTATAATGTTTGGGAACAAACAGCTTGGGAATGGCCTAGTTGGAAATTACGGGTTATTTCCCAACAATATTCATGGTCATGTGAAGAACCTAGGAGTCATTTTCGATTCTGAAATTAGCTTTGACCGCCACTTTTGAAAGTGCTATAAAAATAAAATGAGTTGAGTCACTTTTGTATTTGTCAGCATTATCTCCATGACGGACATGCCCCGCCCCCCGCACACATACAGTATGTGTAATTTCAATTATGTTAAGTATAGCGTGTCGTACTGCCATGTCAGCTCACCTAAAATATTGTATATGTTAAATTCGTCATTGAATGTTAGGAACACACGTGTCCTCAGGACGTTCAGGAAAGCTGGATGGATTCCTCTGTGTTTTCCGCCAGGTCAACGCAACACAATCCCAGCCTCTGCATGAGCCGCCCGTTTCAGCCGCTGCTCTACTGGACTGAGATCAGGGCACCATGTTACCATTGGAACAGGCTGAAGCTATTCCCACAATAGAACAAGGTGGAGATGATGAATGCATCGTGACATGGTGCATTGTCCCAGTGGAAGTAGCTGTTCATTACAAACGGGTGGACTGTGGCTATATAGGGATGCAGACGGTCAGCAGCAGCGCTCGTACAACAACAGAGCACTGCGTCTGAACAGTTCCTGCACTCGCACTACACCAGCAGTGTGTACAGGATGGAGGAAACCATTGAATGATGGTGTTTGGCCAGAGAACCTCTCGCTGTCGTGTCCAGCTCAACACCAGCTGTCATACAGTCAGAGGCTCTTATCACATTTATTCAGTTTGGATGAAGACCTGTTGCAGATTTTCTAGAACATGCATACTTTACTGACTTTATAGCTCTGCACTCAGACATCATAACATATGTGACATAAACTGTGTTAATGCTGTGTTTTGTCTTTCTACACACTGTGCTGTTGAGCTGTAACACGTCTGTAAGTTCAGCTGCATATGATCTGTTCGATAACTCACACATGATTATTTCTGTTTTTATCGCAGAAACTCAAACAGAAGAACCAACAGCTGAAGATGATTATGGACCAGCTCAGAAACCTCATCTGGGAGATCAACTCCATGCTGGCTGTTAGGAGCTGAAACACCCTCACACTCACACACACACACACACACTCACACACACACACTCACACACTCAAACTCTCACACTCACACACTCACTCACACAATCACTCACACAATCACTCACTCACACACTCACACACACACACTCAAACTCTCACTCTCACTCTCACACACACACACACACACACACACACTCTCGCTCACTCACACACACACACTCTCTCACTTACTCACTCACTCACACACACACACACACTCACAAACTCTCTCTCACACACACTCTCTCTCACTCACACACACACACTCAAACTCTCTCTCACGCTGACTCACTCACTCACTCAAACTCACAAACTCTCTCTCACACACACTCTCTCTCTCACTGACACACACTCAAACTCTCTCTCACACACACACTCTCTCTCTCACTCACACACACACACTCAAACTCTCTCTCACGCTGACTCACTCACTCACTCAAACTCACAAACTCTCTCTCACACACACTCTCTCTCTCACTGACACACACTCAAACTCTCTCTCACACACACACTCTCTCTCTCACTCACACACACACACTCAAACTCTCTCTCACACACACTCTCTCTCTCACTCACACACACACACACACTCAAACTCTCTCTCACGCTGACTCACTCACTCACTCAAACTCACAAACTCTCTCTCTCACTGACACACACACACTCTCTCTCTCTCTCACACACACACACACACACAAACTCTCTCTCTCACTCACACACACACACACTCAAACTCTCACTCACTCACACACACACTCACACTCTCTCTCACACTCACTCACTCACAAACTCACTCACACACACACACACACACACACACACACATACTCAAACACTCAAAACAGACACCCGCTCGCTCGCAAGCACACACACACACACACACACACACAGTCAGTGTTGTGCATATGGTGTGTTCAAGTCCTGGGAAGTTCGTATGTACGAGTTGTGGAGTCGTGTTTGTGACGTCAGGTGGAGTAAGATGGTGGTGTACCTTCTCTTAATTAAATACAGCGAGGTTTGAACCCACTAGAAAATGAAGAATGCATCGGGTGTGCGTTGCTTTTTTATGTTTTTAATATGAAGCCGCTGCTCTTTATCTTTACATATATTGTTAAATTACAATGCAGGCAATCAGCTTATTTTGTTGTAAATAAAAAAGCCTGACAATGTCACCGACGCCCACGACTTCCCACTTGTATTTACGGCTGTGGTTCATGTGCGTTCAACTCGTAAATATGATCTTTCCGACATGGCTTGAAGAACGCACCAATAATCAGAGTTGGCCGTTCTCAGAGGGAAGACAGATGCAGGAAAGAGCAGCCAGCCACAAAATTGAGAGTAGGTAGGAAGTGAGCTGGAGAAACTCTACATTCATAACACACGGTTGAAAAGGCATTTGCTTCAGCCGTCGCGGATTCAATTTTCAACCTTATGAACATTAGGAGGTCTGAGCGCTCTGCTCATTCTCTCAGATATGCTTTCAAATCAACCTTTTACGCAAGTGTAGGCTTCATATTTTGCATGAGCGATGGCTCCTATTTACTTTTAAACTGTATTTCTTAATCATAACATGCAGAGGAATACTGTGTGAAACATTGCATAGCCTATTAGTGTTAATATACACTATATTGCCACAAGTTTTGGGACACCTGCCTTTACATGCACATTAACTTTATTCTAAATCTGTAGGGTTTAATATGGAGTTTGCAGCTCTAACAGCTTCAGCTCTTCTGGGAAGGCTTTCCTCAAGGTTTAGGAGTGTGTTTATGGGAAATCTTCTAGAAGCGCATTTGTGAGGTCAGGCGCTGATGTTGGACGAGAAGGCCTGGCTCTCAGTCTCCGCTCTAATTCATCCCAAAGCTGTTCTTCAGGACTCAAGTTCCTCCACACCAAACTCGCTCCTCCATGTCTTTATGGAGCGACGCTTTGAGCACTGGTCAGTCATGCTGGGACAGGAAGGGGTCGTCCCCAAACTGTTCCCACAAAGTTGGGAGCGTGAAATTGTCCAAAATGTCTTGAAGCATTAAGAGTTCCTTTCACTGGAACTAAGAGGCCAACCCCACCTCATAATCCCCCCCCCCCTCCACCAAACTTTACACTTGGCACAATGCAAGTCCCGTTCTCCTGGCAACCGCCAAACCCAGACTCGTCCATGGGATTGTCAGACAGAGAAGCGTGATTGGTCACTCCAGAGAACACGTCTCCACTGCTCTAGAGTCCAGTGGCGGCGCACTTTACCCCACTGCATCCCACGCTTTGCATTGCACTTGGTGATGTAAGGCTTGGATGAGCTGCTCGGTCATGGAAACCCATTCCCTGAAGCTCTACACACTGTTCTTGAGCTCATCTGAAGGCCACAGAAGTTTGGAGGTCTGGAGCTCTTGACTTCTGTGACCCTCAGCATGCGCTGACCCCGCTCTGTGATTTCACTTTGTGGCTGAGTTGCTGTTGTTCCCAATTGCTTCCACTTTGTTATAACACCACTAACAGTTGAGCGTGGAATATTTAGTATTTTCACGAATGGACTATCACACCGATCACGGTCCCACGCTTGAGCTCCTGAGAGCGGCCCATTCTCTCACTAATGTGTGTAGAAGCGTCTGCACACCTAGTGCTTGATTTATACACCTGTGGCCATGAAGGGATTGAACACCTGAACTCAGTGATTTAGAAGGGCGTCCCAATACTTTTGCCAATATAGTGTATCTACATAAAAACTAATGCACTTCTCGTCTGCCTCCTTTTTGTAATGTGTCCCATACCAGCACAAAAGTACAGAAATGAAAGCAGAAACAATGCACAGCCGTAACGGCACAATCAATAGTGATGAATTCAAGCATGTATGGTTCAATATGCACTGTAAAAAGTGAAATTGCGCTATCATAATATGATTTAAATAAAAACGGAAATGAAAGTTAACTGTGTACGCTTATCAATCGAAACAATAACACGCAAGTCACATCATTATAGCATCAAATATGACTTTATTCATTTTCTTATAAATCATTCATACAAAATTGGCATTTTGCAATTTCTTTATTACCTCTATAAAAAGTCATCTGTTAATTACTGGGATGACGGGTCAGGACAGGAGGGAGCAAAACAAACCGATCTGAAGAAGAAGAACGCAAAACAAACTCATAAATACTCTAAAGTGGTCATGCAAGTCTGGTCGATGCTGTGGAACCGTATTTAGTGTCAGCAGAAGACGCAACAGACCGTTTCAGGTGTGTCAAACTCAATTCGCTCGAATCAAAAGGCACAATCAGGGAGAGATCAGTGATGTATGCATGACTCCTTATTGCTAAATCACAGAATGTGATGAAAGTATGCAGATAAAGTGGGTTAAAAGCAGAATTACTCAGGACTCCAGATGTGGATCCGAGCAGACACCATGTCGCTGTCTGGGACAGAAAGCATACGATTGCATGAGTTTAAATTTGCCAAGATTCTTTGGTGATCTTGCATGTGTGTCGTTGTAGCAGCAGCATTCAACCGGCCAATGTCAAATGAATGGCTTTGTCACGTTAAGCTGGGTAATTCAAATAACACTGGCACCAATGCAAACACCTATCAGTGTGTCGTCCGTACACATGCTGCGCACTGACAAGGGCCTCGGGCCGATCTGGACGATGTTGGGCCAATCGCAAGCCCTGATGACAGTGTTGGCAAGGGAGTAGAGACAGGGTGGGATGCACATATTCATCGAAACAGACATTTGATGCGCTCCGCTGGCCCATCTCAGACGCCGCATACATAATCATGATAAGTCACGCTTATGAAGAAGCCGTTCATTCTGTGATATGGCATTATAACAAAACGCTGGATATCTTCCAGATGTGGGCCATTAGTGTTCAAACTAAAAAAAAAATAACGCTTTACTTAAAGCCTTGATGTATTATGCATTATGAATAACTGTAACCAAAGTTAAAATGCACTGTAATATTGCATCTGAAAGCGTTTGTCTGTCATGTTTATAAGGTGCATAATTACAGCTACTGTATAATGCATCAAACATAAAGGCTTTAAGTAAACAAAATAATTACAAGTGAACTGTTAAAAGCACCTAAACGCAAATGTCAAGATGGCCGAAACACTTTTGTTCACTTGGTTTGGGGAAATTCGATCGTTCCGGATTTCTCATGTCAAAAAGCGTATTAAAATACAACAACAGATCGGGTTCCTAAACAACATTCAGCGTCAGATATGTGTTTAAATGTCAGACGTAGTGTACAATATTGAATGAATTCTGATAATGCATAACGTGAAGGGCGAGTGGAAATGGAAATCAAACGGCTTTGGCTCACAGCTGGCACATTTTAAGTCCAGTCACCTTCACAAAAGGCCACTAAAGCACGGCACTCCTTCAAGTCATCAGACGTTCAAGTACCTGTGAGCGGAGGCTGGCGACACGCTCCGCTCTCTGGGGAACACGGGTCTCGAGAGCCGTTCCCTCCATATGAACTCAACCAGAACGGGTGCGGAGGAAGCGCACACTTGTCACTTTGCAGGGGACGTAAATTAGCCTGGTGTCCGTTTGTGGCCGAGTGAGTTTTATATGTGAAGAAGGCAGTGCTGTTGAACTTTGACGGACAGCTCATTTTTCACAGGGGGCGATAACGGATGTGCGAGACGACTCAAACTACGGCCGTTGCAACCCAGTCGAGGAACGTTTTCTCAGTTAAACGCTCATTTTACTCTAATTGATTTTTTTAAGGTGGATTAATTAGGGAGGGATTGATAAGCCACCTAAGGCAAATCATTAGTCTTGGCACCATTTTTAAAAATAAAAGCAATGAAATACTGCAGGGTGTTTAAACCCAGACGTAGTGTTGGCCCACATCTGGTACGTGGTGTGTCCCGGATCTGGCCCGACACTGTCACTGTCTGGGAAGTGTGGTTATGCCAGTAATAAGAGGGATCGCCGTCTTTTTTTTGGCACACTGGCTAGTTGTTCTGTGTTTGTGAACTTGCACCGTCTACAATGAATCAATTCCACTGATCGACATGAAGCCTTTTGGAAATTAAAAAAAGCCTCTACACTGCACAAAATGTTTAGTGTTTTTGTGTTGCTTTTCATGTAAAATATCCAAACGCTCTGACATCAAGAACATTTACTTGAGAAGCAACATGACTTAAAGGGATAGTTCACCCAAAAATGAACATTAGCCCATGATTTACTCACCCTCAAGTCATCCGAGGTGTGTATGACATTCTTCTTTCAGACGAATAAAATCGGAGTTATATTACAAAAGTCCAGGCTAATCCAAGCATTCGAATTTGATTCATAGTTGCTCTGTTTTTGAAGTCCATAAATAGTGCATCTATCCGTCATATAACTGCTCCACACGGCTCTGGGGTGTTAATAAAGGCCTTCTGAAGCGAATCGATGCGTTTGTTTAAGAAAAATATTCATATTTATAACTTTATCAAGTAAACTTTTGATTGACCGCCTTCCCTGTTCAATTTATGGAAAAAAATGTTGAAAGTGCCTCAGCCGATCGAAAGACTAATGCGACCAGGTCCACTCGTCATGATGTCACGCACGCATCTTAACATTCAACACTTTTCCATGGAAGGCGGTCGTTCGAAAGTTTACTTGATAAAGTTTTAAATATGGATATTTTTCTTACACAAACGCGTCGATTCACTTCAGATGGCCTTTATTAACACCCCAGAGCCGCGTGGAGCAGTTATATGATGGATAGATGCACTTTTTATGGACTTCAAAAACTATGAATTAAATTCTAAAGCTTGGATTAACCTGGACTTGTGTAATATAACTCCGATTTTATTCGTCTGAAAGAAGAATGTCATACACACCTATAGGATGACTTGGGGGTGAGCAAATCATGGGCTAATTTTCATTTTTGGGTGAACTGTCCCTTTAAAATAAGAAACAAAGTGAGTTTGTGCCGAAAAAATAAACTTTTATTCAAAGGGAAAACATTAATCCTAGACAGCAACATCGGATTGAGCACATGTGGATTCGTATTTAAAGCACAAACTCACTTTTTTTTGTTGCTTCTCAAGCAAATGCATCTTAATGTAAGAATTTTAAGATATTTGTACTGGAACGCGACACTTTTTGCAGTGCAATGCCTCAAAAACATAGAATTAAAACCATCACTCGCACACAATCCCCAAGACTGTGGAAAGACGGGTTTCGGAGAAGATGTATGGATCCAGATGTGGCGTGGTGAAGAAGTGCTAACACAATGATGCATCCCTCCTGTCGTCCAACAACTCGCTCGTGTGCTGGGAAAGATCAGTTTGTCTGTTGTGTCACCAACCCTGAAACAAAACGAAACCTTCCGAAGAGTTAAAAGTGTGTCACGTGTGTCTGAAGGTCCACAGCGGCCGCCACGTCCTGCTGTGTCCGTCCTGTGGTGTGCTGAAGGGAAAACGGAGCCGTCCTCTGCTCCGGAGAGTCTCTCGCGGCCCCCTGCTGAATGTCCGACAAGGGGCGCCAGTCTGGTCAGAGCCGCTCGATCTCCCTGTATTTCTTGCGGAGGATGGAGACCTGGTCCTTGAACAAGACGGGGTCCAGTCTCATTTGGGAGTGGACCAGAGGCATGCCGCCAAACCAGCTGGCGAACTTGTTCATGCAGGTCTGACGCTGGGCAAAGTGGTCCGGGTCGGCCCAGCGCGAGGCTCGAGATGACTGCGAGGAACAGATGCACAACATTAGACACTCTTCTCAGCACTGTTCATTCTGACAGCACATTTTGATTTAGTTTTAGTCATAGTCTTTTGACTAAAATGCCATTTAGTTTTAGTCACCTGAATTGTTTTTAGTTTTAGTCTCCTAAAATCTAATGAGTTTAGTTAAATTGCAATACATTAAGAATTTAAGCATTACATAACCGACTGTCACTGGAACTGACATTTTGACATCATTTTGTTTCTGACATTAAAAATACATGAAAGAGCTCAATTCACTTTTTTGTTTGTTTTTTAAAAACATCTTTATAGCTTTTATAACTCTGTATTTCTGTTTTAGTCAGTAGGCCATATCAGGTTAAGCTGAAGCTTCAAATAAGTTTTTTATTTTTGTTAACATTTATTTAATTTCAAGTAATGAAGATTGTTTTAATGGTTTTAGTGAACTATTATAACCCTGATACTTTACTGAATATGTGTCAAATACTGGTCTTTCCTCCTGACTATGAATTAAATGGGAATTAAATTAAATACAGTTTATTGTGTAAGCAAAAACGAATATATAATGCGTGACTTTTAATTATAAACCAGCTGGAAATACACAGAGACTCTTATTTTGAAATGTCTGCGCCTTTACTATTGCAGTTGCAGGAGCTCATTCAAGTTCAGGAGATGAAATATGCATCGTTACAACCGTCTAAAACATATTACTATATAAACATCATAAAGTAAACATTGTCATTATTCATCAGCATTAGTTCATAAACAATATCCTGGCATAAATGTGTGTTATTGATTGATTGTGAGCCGCTCTGGAGCGCTGGATTGGGGATGCGTGAGCCGTGTTTTCCAGCGGTTAGATCAGTTCAGATCAAATGTACGCATCTGTGACACAGGACATCAGTTCTGACCCGATCTCTTCCCTAATCGTCCCTCGCTAACATTTTCCTCTCGTTTTTATTTGTTGACGAAAATGACAGTTGATTTTCCTCATAGTTTTTGTCATCCAACACTAGTTTTTATTTAGTAATCGTCTCGTTTTCGTCAGTGAAAAAAGGTATTTTTCATATATTAACACCGGTTTTATATATTATATTTCCTGTCGCTGATCACTCCAGTGTGTGTAGTTCTCAGTGTAATATAACGTGCTGTGCTCTGTCTCAATTGCCTGTATCCACTTTTTTGTCCTTAAACGCTTGTTTTTTTTGGGTCAACAGCTTATAAAAACTTCTGGTTTTCGGTTCTGTGTTTTGTTTAGCTTGTTTGCTGTACACCTTGTCACATATCAGCTTTTAGACATTGTTCTGTTTTTTGTTAGAAGTCTGAAATGACACGGAGGCAGCCACACGCAATGCAAAGTCAATGGAGAGTAGGGCTGTAATCTCCCAGTCGATTAGTCGATACGTTCTGGCTCGACCAAAATTCTGATTGGTCAATTTTTTGCCACATTCATTTCATCAGTTTTGCCGCGTTCATTTGATCAGGTGGAGAGCACTAATTGCTAATAGGGGTGTTTTCAGAGCAGCCCTGTTTCACAGGTAACAGTCTGTCTTCAGAACACCCCCTTGTTTCCACTTCTTTTGGATTAGCCCAACCCACTGGAGAAGAGAGACAGATTGAAGAAGGCTAGTTTGCTGTATATTATTTATTTAATTGGGAGCGTTTTTTCTGCTCTTGATCTGGCTTGTTTAATAAATATTCCTTTTTTATTAAAGTGGACGTGCATTTTGTGTTTAAGAGTAAAAGCTTTAAGTTAATAGTCTATTCGTGTCTCATCCGCGAAGCTGAGCTGATCCTGTTCGAGCTGCACAGAGCGGCTGAAATGAGTGTCTGTCAGTTAGTATAATACATATGACAAAAACAATTGTCTAAATTATGTTGCATATTCCTCAAAAGTTCTTGTGATGATATCACTAGTTGACAACATAGTGCTATATTTTGGGAAATCATAGGCTATGATGGAGCACGTGATGCTGTCAGAGCCGAAAGACTCGTGTGTCAGACTCACTTCAGTGCAAAATAATCAGCTCAAAAACTATTTAATATACTGCAAATAGCCTACTAGTTTATGTTTATTTATAATTCATTTAGGCAGACAACAAGACTACCAAGTACTGCGCACAGTGTGCAGATAATTCATTTAACGTTTTTTTTCCTAACGTCATTTTTAGTCGAAAATTTCAGGACTTCAGTCGACCAAGATTTTCTTTGGTTGATTACAGCCCTAATGGAGAGCGTTTGATTGTCCCCCCATTTTTTTAAACGATTGACAGCCCTATTATTTTTCCCATCCGAATGGTGTCAAACTTGGTAACGTTTTTGGCGAAAAAACATTCACTTGTAGTCGTGGGCAAAAAAAGAGCGCATTGGAAATCTAGTGGAGGCGTTTGGTACTGCACACAAACACGATCTGACTGAAAGCTCATTTCCTGAGATATCAACCTCAGATTTGGAGCACAACTTTATGACTTTGATTTTCTCAGTTTTAGAGTAAAATGTGTTTTGAAAATATATACTTCATATAAAAATTGACTAACACTACCAGAGAGGCTAAGATAACGTTGTTGAGTAGTGTGCTGTCACACGCGATCATCTACAGTTTCCCACTCACCTGACCCATCATGGTCTCCTTGTACTGCTTTTTCTGCGTGACCTTGATGGGCGGCAGCTTGGTGACAGCGGACACTAGGAAGTTCATGAGGATGTCCTCACAGTTGGCCAGCTGGTCCACCATGCTCTTCAGGCTGTTTGGCAGGAAGTGGGTGTACAGGAAGTGGTAATATCTGGAGAAGAGGACGGAACGGACATCGTCAAGGACAGACCGAGACGACCAAATCAAACATTCAAAAGCTCAATAGGACAGTGAACAATGTGTTGGGCTGGATATTGATTTCTCATTTAGCTGCAAAAATCCCAATATAAGCCTTTTAATCGATGGCTTCTAAATATATCTAATGCCCTTTTAATACAAAAGTGTCCTTGCAAACGGTGGAAACCGCAACTCATGTTTTCATCAGACATATTCCATTATTCTTCATTTGTCCTAAAACTAGAAATAGAGCTGAAATATTACATCGAAAAACTAAATAAAAATAAATTAAACCTGAATTGAAATATTTCAATTAAATATTTAAGAAATATAAAAAAAATGACAAAAGCACATAATAAAATAAACTGAAATAAACATTAAACCTAAAAATGAAAACTAAAAAAAAACACTGCTTTATTTAAATTTATTCTATTTAATTAAACATGCATAATTACATTGCTAAGAAAATAATTTAATACAAATACAAACAAAGTAGGTTCATTTTAAGAAAATTTACTATTTACTTTAAGAATAAATATTTTAAGAAAGTTTATTTTTATGTCCCTCGACTTCCATCTGAACTACTTCCTGTACGTCATGTTTGTAAAGATCATGCATATTATTGTATATAGAGTATAAAAGTCAGAAATATGATTTTAAAAGTCCTCATTATTAGATGAAAAGTCAGAAATATGATTTTAAATGTCCTCATTATTAGATAAAAAGTCAGAAATATGATTTTAAAAGTCCTCATAATTAGATAAAAAGTCAGAAATATGATTTTAAAAGTCCTCATTATTAGATAAGTCAGAAATATGATTTTAAAAGTCCTCATTATTAGATAAGTCAGAAATATGATTTTAAAAGTCCTCATTATTAGATAAAAAGTCAGAAATATGATTTTAAAAGTCCTCATTATTAGATAAAAAGTCAGAAATATGATTTTAAATGTCCTCATTATTAGATAAAAAGTCAGAAATATGATTTTAAATGTCCTCATTATTAGATAAGTCAGAAATATGATTTTAAAAGTCCTCATTATTAGATAAAAAGTCAGAAATATGATTTTAAAAGACCTCATTATTAAATAAAAAGTCAGAAATATGATTTTAAAAGTCCTCATTATTAGATAAAAAGTCAGAAATATGATTTTAAATGTCCTCATTATTAGATAAGTCAGAAATATGATTTTAAAAGTCCTCATTATTAGATAAAAAGTCAGAAATATGATTTTAAAAGTCCTCATTATTAGATAAAAAGTCAGAAATATGATTTTAAAAGTCCTCATTATTAGATAAAAAGTCAGAAATATGATTTTAAAAGTCCTCATTATTAGATAAAAAGTCAGAAATATGATTTTAAAAGTCCTCATTATCAGATGAAAAGTCAGAAATATGATTTTAAAAGTCCTCATTATCAGATGAAAAGTCAGAAATATGATTTTAAAAGTCCTCATTATTAGATAAAAAGTCAGAAATATGATTTTAAAAGTCCTCATTATTAGATAAAAAGTCAGAAATATGATTTTAAAAGTCCTCATTATTAGATAAAAAGTCAGAAATATGATTTTAAAAGTCCTCATTATCAGATGAAAAGTCAGAAATATGATTTTAAATGTCCTCATTATTAGGTAAAAAGTCAGAAATATGATTTTAAATGTCCTCATTATTAGATAAAAAGTCAGAAATATGATTTTAAATGTCCTCATTATTAGATAAAAAGTCAAAAATATGATTTTAAAAGTCCTCATTATTAGATAAAAAGTCAGAAATATGATTTTAAATGTCCTCATTATTAGATAAAAAGTCAGAAATATGATTTTAAATGTCCTCATTATTAGATAAAAAGTCAAAAATATGATTTTAAAAGTCCTCATTATTAGATAAAAAGTCAGAAATATGATTTTAAATGTCCTCATTATTAGATAAAAAGTCAGAAATATGATTTTAAATGTCCTCATTATTAGATAAAAAGTCAAAAATATGATTTTAAAAGTCCTCATTATCAGATGAAAAGTCAGAAATATGATTTTAAAAGTCCTCATTATCAGATGAAAAGTCAGAAATATGATTTTAAAAGTCCTCATTATTAGATAAAAAGTCAGAAATATGATTTTAAAAGTCCTCATTATTAGATAAAAAGTCAGAAATATGATTTTAAAAGTCCTCATTATCAGATAAAAAGTCAAAATTATGATTTTAAAAGTCCTCATTATTAGGTAAAAAGTCAGAAATATGATTTTAAAAGTCCTCATTATTAGATAAAAAGTCAGAAATATGATTTTAAAAGTCCTCATTATTAGATAAAAAGTCAGAAATATGATTTTAAAAGTCCTCATTATTAGATAAAAAGTCAGAAATATGATTTTAAAAGTCCTCATTATTAGATGAAAAGTCAGAAATATGATTTTAAAAGTCCTCATTATTAGATAAAAAGTCAGAAATATGATTTTAAAAGTCCTCATTATCAGATGAAAAGTCAGAAATATGATTTTAAAAGTCCTCATTATTAGATGAAAAGTCAGAAATACCTGTGGTAGATGGCGGCCCCGGTGAGAACCATGGAATAGTCATTGGTCCATTTGGAGGTGTAACCCCAGCGCTCCTTATTATTGTCCCAGAAATGACTGCGGGCAGGATATCCCACAATCCTCTCTGGGAAACTCTGCCACACCGTGAAGGCAAAGTCCACCTGAGAGGAAACGTTGAGCTGGAGTTAGAAAACACTCACCAAACCGGAACTACAACGAGTTAAAACAAACAAATGAACAAAGAATGAAAGCTCACACACACACACACACACACCTCTGCCGGCTGAGAAGATGCCCTCCTTTTTCTAAGATCAAAGCTTTTAAACAAATAATTACTGAAACACATCAATAGTGTCAGCGGCGGAGCTGAAGTCAGCAGTGAACTGAACCACACACACACACACACACACACACACACACACACACACCTCGCCGTAACCCCACCGTCTCACATGCAAGTCTCCAACTACATAAACGTGTTGAAGAAAGAAAGCGAGTAATTGGAGTTGTCCTGCAGTGTGGTGAGATAACGCATGATTAAAGATGTCAGAGAGCGGATTGGGCGGCTGACTCCGCTGGACTCTGCTGCCTCTGATAAGGGCCGGCCGTTCCTCAGGAGCCGAGAGGAGGAGGGCCGGAGAGGCCGAAGGGACGGGGTTTAATCCGAGAGCTGAGGAGGAGCGATCACAGATCCCACATCTGCCCTCGTGTCACACACACTCGTGCCCTACAGCTCTTCTGCAGCAAACACTACAGCACAGTTTCAATCTCCGGTCACTTCATTACACAAGCTGTTCTGATACTGCCCCATAAACACACACACACACACAATCCCAAACACACGCTCTCTCTCAAACACACACACACACACACACACACACACACACACACACACAAACACACACTCTCTCCCAAACACACACTCTCTCCCAAACACACGCTCTCTCTCAAACACACACTCCCAAACATACGCTCTTCTCAAACACACACACTCCCAAACATACGCTCTCTCTCTCATACACACACACTCCCAAACATACGCTCTCTCTCTCATACACACACTCTCCCAAACACACGCTCTCTCTCTCTCATACACACCCAAACACACGCTCTCTCTCAAACACACACTCCCAAACATACGCTCTCTCTCTCATACACACACACTCCCAAACATACGCTCTCTCTCTCATACACACACACTCCCAAACACACGCTCTCTCTCTCAAACACACACACTCCCAAACACACGCTCTCTCTCAAACACACACTCCCAAACATACGCTCTCTCTCTCATACACACACTCTCCCAAACACACGCTCTCTCTCTCCCAAACACACACTCTCTCGCACACGCTCTCTCTCAAACATACACACACACTCTTTCTCGCACACACACTCTCTCGCACACTCTCCCAAAAACACACACTCTCTCTCTCACACACTCTCCCAAATACACGCTCTCTCTCAAACACACACTCTCTCTCTCACACGCTCTCTCTCAAACACACGCTCTCTCTCAAACACACGCTCTCTCTCACACACGCTCTCTCTCAAACATACACACACACTCTCTCTCGCACACACACTCTCTCTCGCACACACACTCTCTCTCGCACACACACTCTCTCTCGCACACACACTCTCTCTCGCACACACACTCT
>CM042261.1:3638158-3658158 GCA_023566225.1 Romanogobio albipinnatus | reverse complement strand
TATTCATCTTTTGTCGAAGCACACACAGAAATCAAGCCTCGACGGCACAGCACGTCAAAACAGTGTCAGGGAGTCATAAACACATCGAATGACCAAACAGGAAATAACACACACACAGCGGAGAGTGGGGTAAGATGAGCCGTAGTGGTCCTTGAGATAAGAGAAAATAAGGCAGAAGTTTAATGAAAGTATCTACAGTAATCTCAGGATGTTCTCCATCATTATAAATGATCAGAATAAGGGTTCGAAAAATATGGCTTCTTATTAAAAAAAAAAGTGTTCCTGTGGCTCAATTTACCCCAGGTTAGGGGTAAATTGATCCGAGCCAGTGAGTAAGTTGCACCACCTGTGTGTAAACGGACCTTCTAACTGAATCTGAATCAAACCCATGTGAGATTAAAGATAATTTACCTCTTTTAGAAACACCTTCAATAATCACATTTGGCTCACTTTGCCCCATAGCTGCCATTTTGGATTTAACTAGCTAGCTTAGCAATCCAGGCTAATATTTAGCTAAATGGTTTGGAGTAATGATGCTGAAAATCCAGCTTTGCATCGCAGAAATAAATGATATTTTAAAGTATATTAAAATATAAAACCATTATTTTAAATTGTAATATTTCACAATATTGCATATTTTTTCTGTATTTTTGATCAAATAAATGCAGGCTTGATGAGCGCAAGAGACTTATCGAAATATTAAAAACAGTAATGTTTCCAAACTTTTGACTGGTACTGTATATTAAATATCCTCCTCCACCAACTTTAGTGTCGACTGAGCTTTAATATTTAATATTCACAGAATAACTTTTCACAATCCAATCAAATCCCCGAAGGCTATAAATCAGTCGCGTCCTGTCTGATTTCCCTTCGACTGCTGCTCTTCACACACAAACGCTGCAGTGGCTGTGGTTTCATGCGGTCTTTAATGAAAGCCGTGCGGCAGGAAGTGACTCGGACTGGCACAGATTCTCCGCAGGACCTCAGATACTGCAGGAGCGCCAGCGTTTAATAAGGAAAATGCCCAGAGCTACTTCAGTGTGGCGGGGGACAAGGCTGTCAATCATGGCTTAAAAGAGCTGTCTGCTCGTCAGCTAGTCTGGGTGGGAACACACACACACACACACACACACACACACACTAAACAAGACAGCCACAAGCCGTACAAACCACAGGCTGACTGGCACTACTTCACTGCTCTCTTCCCTCGGCCAGAGGAAAACTAATCCCTCTCGCTCCAAACACTGGGAAACACTCACACTCTGTGTTACACTGTGTGTGTGTTTGTAGATTTAGGTTGAAGCGCACACACACACACACACACACACACACACACACACACACACACACACACACACACACACACACACACACACACACACACACACACACACACACACACACACACACACACACACTCAAACAGGTTTGTTTTGCTATCCAAGTGAGGACATAGCATAGGCGTAATGGTTTTTATACTCTACAAACTGTACATTCTGTCCCCCCTACACTGCCCCTAAACCTACCCAACACACACACACACACAACCCCTAAACCTACTCATCACACACACACACACACACACACACACACACACACACACACACACACACACACACACACACACACACACACACACACAACCCCTAAACCTACTCATCACACACACACACAACCCCTAAACCTACTCATCACTCATCTCACCCACACACACACACACACACCCCTAAACCTACCCTTCACACACACACACACACACACACAACCCCTAAACCTACCCATCACAGGAAACATTCTGCATTTTTAATAAAATATTGTTTAGTGTGTTTTCAAAGCATATGAATATGAAATATGAGTGTCCTCATATTTCATGCTTATGTCATAATACCAGTGTAATACCTGTGTCATTATACAAATTTGTGTCCTCATAAATCACAAAAACAAACACACACTTGCACACTCACTCATGCACACAATCGCGCACACAAACACACACGCACTCACAAAAACACTTGTGCGCACACACTCGTGGACAAACACCTGTGCTGGCGCACACTCACACACAATAACACTCGCAAAGGCACACACACAAACTCACACACGCACTCGCAAAGGCACACACTCGCAGAGGCACACACTCGCAGAGGCACACACTCGCAGAGGCACACACTCGCAGAGGCACACACTCGCAAAGGCACACACTCGCAGAGGCACACACTCGCAGAGGCACACACTCGCGGACGCACACACTCGCGGACGCACACACTCGCAAAGGCACACACTCGCAAAGGCACACACTCGCAAAGGCACACACTCGCAAAGGCACACACTCATGAACGCACACACTCGCAAAGGCACACACTCATGAACGCACACACTCGCAGAGGCACACACTCGCAGAGGCACACTCGCAGAGGCACACACTCGCAAAGGCACACTCGCAGAGGCACACACTCGCAGAGGCACACACTCGCAGAGGCACACTCGCAGAGGCACACACTCGCAGAGGCACACACTCGCGGACGCACACACTCGCGGACGCACACACTCGCAAAGGCACACACTCGCAAAGGCACACACTCGCAAAGGCACACACTCATGAACGCACACACTCGCAGAGGCACACACTCGCAGAGGCACACACTCGCGGACGCACACACTCGCGGACGCACACACTCGCAAAGGCACACACTCGCAAAGGCACACACTCGCAAAGGCACACACTCGCAAAGGCACACACTCATGAACGCACACACTCGCAAAGGCACACACTCATGAACGCACACACTCGCAGAGGCACACACTCGCAGAGGCACACTCGCAGAGGCACACACTCGCAAAGGCACACTCGCAGAGGCACACACTCGCAGAGGCACACTCGCAGAGGCACACACTCGCAGAGGCACACACTCGAACACACACACTCGCAGAGGCACACACTCGCAGAGGCACACTCGCAGAGGCACACACTCGCAGAGGCACACACTCGCGGACGCACACACTCGCGGACGCACACACTCGCGGACGCACACACTCGCAAAGGCACACACTCGCAAAGGCACACACTCGCAAAGGCACACACTCATGAACGCACACACTCGCAAAGGCACACACTCATGAACGCACACACTCGCAAAGGCACACACTCGCAAAGGCACACACTCGAACACACACACTCACAGAATCTTTTGTAAACATCATAAAGGCTTTCCTGCTCTTTGGATGTCATGTGTCCTTGATGAATAAAGTATTCATTCATTAACTCAGGCAGTTACAGTCTTCTGATGCGGCTCATCTAATGATGAGAGGCACACACTCGCAGAGGCACACTCGCAGAGGCACACACTCGCAGAGGCACACACTCGAACACACACACTCGCAAAGGCACACACTCGCAAAGGCACACACTCGCAAAGGCACACACTCATGAACGCACACACTCGCAGAGGCACACACTCGCAGAGGCACACACTCGCGGACGCACACACTCGCGGACGCACACACTCGCAAAGGCACACACTCGCAAAGGCACACACTCGCAAAGGCACACACTCGCAAAGGCACACACTCATGAACGCACACACTCGCAAAGGCACACACTCATGAACGCACACACTCGCAGAGGCACACACTCGCAGAGGCACACTCGCAGAGGCACACACTCGCAAAGGCACACTCGCAGAGGCACACACTCGCAGAGGCACACTCGCAGAGGCACACACTCGCAGAGGCACACACTCGAACACACACACTCGCAGAGGCACACACTCGCAGAGGCACACTCGCAGAGGCACACACTCGCAGAGGCACACACTCGCGGACGCACACACTCGCGGACGCACACACTCGCGGACGCACACACTCGCAAAGGCACACACTCGCAAAGGCACACACTCGCAAAGGCACACACTCATGAACGCACACACTCGCAAAGGCACACACTCATGAACGCACACACTCGCAAAGGCACACACTCGCAAAGGCACACACTCGAACACACACACTCACAGAATCTTTTGTAAACATCATAAAGGCTTTCCTGCTCTTTGGATGTCATGTGTCCTTGATGAATAAAGTATTCATTCATTAACTCAGGCAGTTACAGTCTTCTGATGCGGCTCATCTAATGATGAGAGGCACACACTCGCAGAGGCACACTCGCAGAGGCACACACTCGCAGAGGCACACACTCGAACACACACACTCGCAAAGGCACACACTCGCAAAGGCACACACTCGCAAAGGCACACACTCATGAACGCACACACTCGCAGAGGCACACACTCGCAGAGGCACACACTCGCGGACGCACACACTCGCGGACGCACACACTCGCAAAGGCACACACTCGCAAAGGCACACACTCGCAAAGGCACACACTCGCAAAGGCACACACTCATGAACGCACACACTCGCAAAGGCACACACTCATGAACGCACACACTCGCAGAGGCACACACTCGCAGAGGCACACTCGCAAAGGCACACTCGCAGAGGCACACACTCGCAGAGGCACACACTCGCAGAGGCACACTCGCAGAGGCACACACTCGCAGAGGCACACACTCGCAGAGGCACACACTCGCAGAGGCACACACTCGCAGAGGCACACTCGCAGAGGCACACACTCGCAGAGGCACACACTCGCGGACGCACACACTCGCGGACGCACACACTCGCGGACGCACACACTCGCAAAGGCACACACTCGCAAAGGCACACACTCGCAAAGGCACACACTCATGAACGCACACACTCGCAAAGGCACACACTCATGAACGCACACACTCGCAAAGGCACACACTCGCAAAGGCACACACTCGAACACACACACTCACAGAATCTTTTGTAAACATCATAAAGGCTTTCCTGCTCTTTGGATGTCATGTGTCCTTGATGAATAAAGTATTCATTCATTAACTCAGGCAGTTACAGTCTTCTGATGCGGCTCATCTAATGATGAGAACATGCTCAGTTTCAGCTTTAACATTAAACAGAGGAAATATTTCAACAGCATAAAATTAAACTCACCTTGTTTTCTCCTTCGATGACAATAATGGGCACTGAGGTGGCCGGCCATCGGTGTTTGGCAGGTAAAGGCTTGTCACAATTCCACAACACAATAATCTGAGAGAGAGAGAGAGAGAGAGAGAGAGAGAGAGAGAGAGAGAGAGAGAGAGAGAGAGAGAGAGAGAGAGAGAGAGAGAGAGAGAGAGAGAGAGAGAGAGAGAGAGAGAGAGAGAGAGAGAGAGAGAGATTAAACACAGATCATCATATTCCATGTCATATTTAATCATGTAAAGACAGTGAAACATGTGAAGTTCAGACACATTTATTGTATGAAGGTGTGTGTGGTGTGTGTGGTGTGTGCATTAGTCGGGGATGCCGAGGTTGTGTGTTCATGTGGTTCAGTCACGTTCAGGTGTGTGTGAGTGATTACACCTCCGGCTGAAGCGACTGGCTCTGGTTTGACGTGAACACTCATGAACGCTTCATGTGGAGGGTTTCTCCCTCTGATCCAGAGTGTTTGGACACGCAACCAAACTCAAGTCAAGAGTTAGTGTGTTTACACACACAACCAAACACTGATAGACTACATCAGCTCGTTCTACAAACACACACAACACAAATAAACACACATAAATGAGAATTTAAAACGCTGCAATGATCGGGTTTGACAGAAAAGCATTGAGAGGCGTGAAAGAGATCAGGATTATGAATCTACCCCAATAATACAACAAATTGTTTAAATTGAAATTAATGAATTATTCAATTATTAAATAATAATAATAATTATATTATAATATATTAATCTTATTTTAAAAAATTATGTGGCACTTTTTGTTGTTAACGAGTGTGACTTTTTTAATAATAATAAAAAAATATTTAAATTGGAAAATAATAATTTTTTTAAACAATTAATATAACATTATACATTTTTTTTTTAAATATTGTATTACTTTATATATAAAATTATTATCATTATTATTATTATTATACGTATATGAACCTTATTTTATTTTTCAATGGGTTTCCCCAGTAAAAAATTAAATAAATTATGTAAATGTATTGAAACTCATTTATTATATTTAAACTAAAAATACATGTTTTACTGTATTACTTTATATATGAAATTATATTATATATCATTATATATTGTATCATATAAATTATATAGAGTGCAACTTTCCCCATAATAAAAAAAACATATTTAAACTGAAATAAATAATTACAATTTATTGAAATTAATATAACATTATATTTAAATTCATTTTTTATTTATTTTATACAGTATATGATGTTACATTATTATTATTATTATATTATATATAAATCGTATGAATCTTATTTAATTTTTCAATGGCACTTTTGTAATAATTTAAATAATTCAAAGATTTAAACACTTAAATAATTTAAAGCTGAAATGAATTATAATTAATATAACATTTATTATATTATACATTTTTTATTAATTTATATATAAAATTATGAAATTATATTATATATCATTATATTATATATTGTATCATAAATTATATATTATATAACATTATAATATATTAATCTTATTTTTGCAACTTTGTATTAGAGTGCAACTTTCCCAATAATAAGAAAAATACATATTTAAATATATAATTAATTGAAATTAATATAACATTATATTTAAATATTTTTTTATTACTTTATACAGTATATAATATGACATTTATTATTATTATTATATTATATATAAATCGTATTTAATTTTCAACATCACTTTTGTTGTTAACGAGTGCAACTTTCCCCAATAAACAAATTAAAATAAATAATTAAAATGTATTGAAACTCAGATACTATATTTAAATAAAAATTCCTTTTTATTTTATTACTTTAAATAAAAATGATATTCTGTTTTATTAATTATATTATATATGAATATATAATATACATTATTTTTCTGAGAAAAAGTAAATAAAAATAGAAAAATATTAAAATGTATTGAAAGTAGTATAATATAATACATTTATTATTATATTAAAATTAAAGTTTAATAATTAAAGTTTTCATTTCATTACACATAAAATTATATGTTATATTATATTAAATTATATTATATTTATTATATTATATTATATTATATTATATTATATTATATTATATTATATTATATTATATTATATTATATGAATCTTATGTTATTTCCTGAGGCACTTGTTGTTGAGTGTGTGGTGTGTTGGGAATGGTTGCGTCTCGAGCGCTGCTTTATGACACACACACACTCAAGAGCTGCTCAGACTGAAGTCCTGCATTAATGCGCTGGAGATATAAACATCCATCGAGGCTTTTACTTAAGCACATCTCTCATTTCATTAACTCCAATCTCAGAGCCGCGCGGCTCTCAAAGCACTGAACGTCATGAAGCAAAGCTGGACGTCTAATGATATTACACGCAGGACTATAAGCATCCCATAATCTACAATAAGATCAGAGACATAATTAAACTACTTAAACTCTTAGAAACTAAACAAAGCCTGAAGGCTGGATTCTTTGAGCATGGAGCGGCCGTGGATTGATGAAGTGTGTTCTGAGTGAAGCCTGAAGTGTGATTAACTAGTTCAACAGCATTCATACAAGGCTTCCCAGACAGAAACCGGATCCGGCCCACATCTGGAACATGTGGATTCAACGCAGACCAGATGTGAGCCACTATGATGCTGCGTTCACACCAAACGCGAGTAAAGCGTCAAATTCACATCTATCGCGTCTAGTAGTGTTGAAGTAGGCCGGTCTTAAGACCATTTTCTGAAGGTCTTGGTCCTGAACTTAGAGGACTCGGGATTTTATCTCAAGACCACAACAGCGAGGATATCACTAAATCACTGGTGCATTGTCTAATTTAACATCATTAATGTGATTTGATGTAAGACTTGCATCTTAAAATGCAATCAGTAACTTGTGTGTAATGTGATTTCTTGTGTTGCCGGGTTCAGAATCAGTGCAGGATTGTCTCAAAAATGCCCAAAATTAATATAAATGCCCACAAAATACTGAGATTTAGTTTTTTTTATATAACATAGAACATAATTAAGCAATATCACAAGAGCAAGAGAGCTGTTTTCATGAATATAAGCGTGATTGCAAATGATACTGATTTATACAAACGTTCAATAAACAAGAGTTAATATTAAATGACATTTTAAACTGTCTTTGCTAATTTGGTTTCGTTATTAAATGAATCAGCTGCTGCGAACAAATCGGTTGAATAAATGATTCCGTGACTGATCAATAATGTTAATGTTTTAATGTTAAATTCATCTGAACATTATTTATGCAGGTGTAACTGTACCAGTTCAGATGCAACTTCTGTTTTATTGTCAGTGATCTGATTGGTAACAGCGCTATAGTGTCTTACTGTTCTAATTGTGTTTATTCATTAAATATAAGATATTTCTCAAACAGTAGATATGGATCTGCTAGATGAATTTAAGGAGTGCTGGTCTTGACTCGGTCTTGCCCTGTCTTAGTCTCAACCCCACAAAGCATTGGTCTTGTCTTGTCTTAGTCTCAACCCCACAAAGCATTGGTCTTGTCTTGTCTTAGTCTCAACCCCACAAAGCATTGGTCTTGTCTTGTCTTAGTCTCAACCCCACAAAGCATTGGTCTTGTCTTAGTCTCGGTCTTGTCTTGGTCTTGTCTTGGTCTCAACCCCACAAAGTCTTGGTCTTGTCTTGGTCTCAACCCCACAAAGTCTTGGTCTTGTCTTGGTCTCAACCCCACAAAGTCTTGGTCTTGTCTTAGTCTCAACCCCACAAAGTCTTGGTCTTGTCTTGGTCTCAACCCCACAAAGCATTGGTCTTGTCTTAGTCTCAACCCCACAAAGTCTTGGTCTTGTCTTGGTCTTGTCTTGGTCTCAACCCCACAAAGTCTTGGTCTTGTCTTGGTCTTGTCTTGGTCTCAACCCCACAAACCCTTGGTCTTGTCTTGGTCTCAACCCCACAAAGCCTTGGTCTTGTCTTAGTCTCAACCCCACACTGTCTTGGTCTTGTCTTGGTCTCAACCCCACAAAGTCTTGGTCTTGGTCTCAACCCCACAAAGTCGTGGTCTTGTCACGTCTTAGTCTCAACCTCACAAAGTCTTGGTCTTGTCTCGTCTTGGTCTCAACCCCACAAAGTCTTGGTCTTGTCTCGTCTTAGTCTCAACCACACAAAGTCTTGGTCTTGGTCTCAACCCCACAAAGTCGTGGTCTTGTCTCGTCTTAGTCTCAACCTCACAAAGTCTTGGTCTTGTCTCGTCTTGGTCTCAACCCCACAAAGTCTTGGTCTTGTCTCGTCTTAGTCTCAACCTCACAAAGTCTTGGTCTTGTCTCGTCTTAGTCTCAACCCCACAAAGTCTTGGTCTTGGTCTCAACCCCACAAAGTCGTGGTCTTGTCTCGTCTTAGTCTCAACCCCACAAAGTCTTGGTCTTGTCTTAGTCTCAACCCCACAAAGTCTTGGTCTTGTCTTGGTCTCAACCCCACAAAGCATTGGTCTTGTCTTAGTCTCAACCCCACAAAGTCTTGGTCTTGTCTTGGTCTTGTCTTGGTCTCAACCCCACAAAGTCTTGGTCTTGTCTTGGTCTTGTCTTGGTCTCAACCCCACAAACCCTTGGTCTTGTCTTGGTCTCAACCCCACAAAGCCTTGGTCTTGTCTTAGTCTCAACCCCACACTGTCTTGGTCTTGTCTTGGTCTCAACCCCACAAAGTCTTGGTCTTGGTCTCAACCCCACAAAGTCGTGGTCTTGTCACGTCTTAGTCTCAACCTCACAAAGTCTTGGTCTTGTCTCGTCTTGGTCTCAACCCCACAAAGTCTTGGTCTTGTCTCGTCTTAGTCTCAACCACACAAAGTCTTGGTCTTGGTCTCAACCCCACAAAGTCGTGGTCTTGTCTCGTCTTAGTCTCAACCTCACAAAGTCTTGGTCTTGTCTCGTCTTGGTCTCAACCCCACAAAGTCTTGGTCTTGTCTCGTCTTAGTCTCAACCTCACAAAGTCTTGGTCTTGTCTCGTCTTAGTCTCAACCCCACAAAGTCTTGGTCTTGGTCTCAACCCCACAAAGTCGTGGTCTTGTCTCGTCTTAGTCTCAACCCCACAAAGTCGTGGTCTTGTCTCGTCTTAGTCTCAACCCCACAAAGTCGTGGTCTTGTCTCGTCTTAGTCTCAACCCCACAAAGTCTTGGTCTTGGTCTCAACCCCACAAAGTCTTGGTCTTGGTCTCAACCCCATAAAGTCATGGTCTTGTCTCGTCTTAGTCTCAACCTCACAAAGTCTTGGTCTTGTCTCGTCTTAGTCTCAACCCCACAAAGTCTTGGTCTTGGTCTCAACCCCACAAAGTCGTGGTCTTGTCTCGTCTTAGTCTCAACCCCACAAAGTCGTGGTCTTGTCTCGTCTTGGTCTCAACCCCACAAAGTCTTGGTCATCTTGCTTTATGACATGCTATTGCGTTTGTGTTCGTACTTTATCAATAAATGTGAAAGACGACTCGACTACAGCAACTCTTCCTCTTCTCCACATGTTCCCGGGGACGGGTTTATGTAAATGATAGGGTTATGATGTCACTAACTCATTGTAGTCCCTACCAGCTGTTTGTTGGAGTCCTTAAAAAGAGATTTCTGTAGAAGAAAATATCTCCCTTTGCTTTGAGCTTTGAGCGTTGTAACTTTGCAGATGTTGTTTATGCTCAAACAGCGACACTACACACTCACTAAAGTTAAACAAGTCAAACCCCTTTAAAATGCAAGACACTTTAAGAGCAGTTGTGGAGGTTCATGCGCAGTCACTCACAGCGGCGCGTCCCAGTCTCAGTCGAGCTCAAAAGACGCCCGTCTCTCTCCTCTTGTTTATTTATATCCCTCCTCTACTTCCCTTTCTCAGTGCAACGACTCCGGGTGATGAATTGTAGCTAAAGGAGCCTAGCATTGCTATTTCCCATCCATCCACTTCAGCTGGAGTAGAGATCAACTCAAGCTCCGCCAGAGAAACAAAAGCCAAGCGCTCGGCAGCCGAGGCTTTTCAAGCCCTCCCGCGGAGGAGAGAGGAGACGTCTGAGAAAACCGCCAGCTTGTGTGTGCGCAACATGCTTCAGGCAGTCAGTCGGGACACGTTGCATTTAATTCCCCCCCACTATCCCCTCTCTCGCTCGCTCGCTCTCTCCTGCACATTAGAGAGGAATCGATACGTATCAGTTCCCAGGGTGGTAAACACTTCAGAAGGCAGTGGATACCATGGAAACTCTCGCCCCGGAGGTTTGAGAGCGGTGTAAAGTGAGGGGGCGACGGAGACGAGCCGTCCAGATGCAAAGTGTGACTCTTCAAACCTGAGAGATGTCCACTCGTCTTCAAGAGGAGAACAACATCGCTCGGCCTCCTCATCACAAATTGTGCAAACAAATTTCAGCATTTGCAGAGGTTCGGATATCAAACAGCCCAAAGCAGGGGGTCAGAGTCCACTATACAGTCCAACAGGACCTCAAGAGGGCTTGAAATGATTTTAAATAAGACTAAATATACTTGAACTCACTTGGGTTGATGAACGCGCCGGTGCGTTTGGTGGATTTTATCCACAAAGCAGCTAAATCAATTTAAAACACTCTGTCAATCAATACTCTGTCAAAATCAAGTAATACATCAATGGAAACTGTAAAGGGTCTAGTTTTATATGTGCGCACTCACAATAATGAAAAATAAAAAAGCAAACAAACAGGGTTCGCTTTCTGCCGAACTTCTTTCCGAGACGTGTCACAAAAATGAACCGCAACTCAGCGAATATTTGCCACACAAAGCTTGAAGTGTCTACTTTTAAAATATTCTCTGTTGTTTATGTAATCCGTATGAAATAATACAATATAAGCAGGGTTTGACATTAAAGGGGTGATGAATTGAGAGATCAACTTTCCCTTGAATCTTTGATATATAAAAGTTCATCGTGATATAAGAATATCCTGTATGTTTCAGAGCTGAAAACTTCTTTGTTAGTCAAAGAAAAGCTTTTATTGACATCAGACCCAGAAAACGAGAGATCTCCGAATATCTCGACCATTGATGTAGTAGGACGCAGAAGCGCCGCCTCAAGCCCCGCCCACCGACTCGTGGAGCTAAACAGATCACGCTACCGAGCAATAAACATGCCGATTCCAGCTCACATGCGAAGACATTGTGCTTTTGTTCGCTTCATTTCACCGCGGATTCGTTTGTAAACGAGACACAGGTCGAGACTGGATTTGCAGACATATTGAGATTAAAACACAATGCTGTGCCTTTTGGATCCGTCAGGAACGCTGCAACACACTTATGTGAGTAAAACATGTTTTTATATGTGTTAGTATTGCTTTGTTACAGATCGTTTGATATTTATTGATTACACACCTTAGCACGCGCTCACAGGCTGGAGAAGCTGTTATTGGTTCATTCGTGATCAGACTCGGACTTGTAACGCCAGTGCTCGCAAGGCCCAAAGTCCCGGGGTGTGTGTTTTTCAGACAGGCTATCACCTTTCTTGTACGCGTGCGTGTGTGTGTGTGTGTACGGTTTGCTGTTATATTCACTGATGATCGGGCGAAATGATACAGAAAAAACATCCCAATCAATCGCGGGTGGATGAGAGATGAATCTTTGTGTTTGTTTGATAAAGGCATTTCTTGAGTCCTGTGAGCGTTTCTCCAGACGCTTTCAAAACAATCCCCACATGTACTGAGGGGAGCTGAAGCTCATTAAATATGCAAATCTTATCCAATCCTAGCCGTGTGCGTTTACTTCCAAGTCTTCAGTGCGGCACGCCCATCAAAACCCAGCGTTTTTCAGAGAGCCTCAAAACCAGGGCAGAAAATAGCCTATTACTGATTCATTATGATGTTTCTGAATGTAAAAACCACATAAACGTCATTCGTTGACCTCAGACAACAGTATAAAAAAATAAAAAAAGCCAGTTCATGACACCTTTAACTCTTTTGCTCAGAAGTCACAGTGGCTAGGGGTTTTCCAAAGTTAATAGCTACTCAGGATTTTCACTGGCCACAATCTTTCTGTTTGGAAATGATATTTTATGATTAAAGTTGACTTTGGCATGCCTAAATTACTTGATTTTGAGTCATATTACTTTATTTGGAAGATTTAAAACCCTTTCAAACGTTCAAATGCACCACCCAAATCAAGACTGCATATCAGCTGGTGTGTGTAGGTGGGCAATATGAGCAGAAGCTAATATGAGAAATTTAATACAATACAAGTTTTTTAGGCTATATAAAAGAAAGCAGCAAATTAGCAAATCCCAAAACAGTAAATTTTAAAACATCTTTTTTTCAGATACAGTAGATTTATGTAATATGTATACATTTATTTAACATCTGGATAAACATTAATGACAGACAGGTGTTTCATTGGGCTGCTAAATGCATGGACATAATATTCTGACACATATTGAGGTTATTACCCACCTGTTTACACACACTTAAGCCATAACCGACTGTGTTCATGCGAAATACTCAACATCTGTGTGTGTGTGTATTTGACCAGCCAGGCGCAAGGAGAACCGAGAGAGAGAGAGCGCATGCAAGAGAGCGCTTCTCTTGTGTGTCACTGCAAGTTAATCAATAAAGAATTGTAATTGAATTGTAATTTTGTGATACGACGGTCTTGGCATTTAATTTGGCTGTAGGCTGAAATTATATTCAACCTGCCAAAGTGGCTGCCTTACCCACCACAGCTGAAATCTACCCGCATTTGGCAGGCTGGCGGATGTTAATGTCAAGCCCTGAATATAAGTGAAGACAGCTAAAACTCAAGATGTAAGTTGTCTTATTTTTTATTTTATTAATTCCTTCAAAACCTGTCATTTGTACTGAAGAACCAGGGCTCACACAGTCCTGGAAAACCTGGATATATGAGGAATTTAAAAACTCAGATTTCTAAACCTGTAAAAATCATTTATTTTTCTATAAAAAAAATAAAAAATGTCCAGTTATTGATATTTTATTGGGTAGTAATTGCTGAGAAATTGTTATTTTTGAGTAAAAATTATGACTTTTTTTTTTTAATAAAATGCAAACCTTGAAAAACATTCCATTATTGAAACAACTTCTGTTTGTGGAATTTTATTCATTAAATAAAATAATTTTAAATAATTAAAATATTTTAAGTATGTTAACCCTGTAATCACAAATGACAAATCATGTAAATTTATTTTTAATAAAATGTAAAACATCCCGTTATTGAAAATGCTTATGATCGTGGAATTTTATTATTTTAATCATAATGATTTTATTTAATTATTTTAAGTATGTCAACCCTGTAAATCACAAATGGCTATAAAAAAATTATGTCATCAAATGTAAAACATCCCATTATTGAAACAAATTTTATTTTAATTATTTATAATTATTTTAAGTTTGTTAAATTATTTTAATATGTTGTATTATAAATATACTTTAGAATATTGATATAAATATTCAAAACATTTAATTAAATTAATTTGTCATCACTCCCAGTTTCTGTAAATAAAAAAGTTTGAAATTGAGCAGCTTTTTCTTTACAGTAGAAGCAAATGTCTATCTATCTATCTATCTATCTATCTATCTATCTATCTATCTATCTATCTATCTATCTATCTATCTATCTATCTATCTATCTATCTATCTATCTATCTATCTATCTATCTATCTATCTATCTATCTATCTATCTATCTATCTATCTATCTATCTATCTATCTATCTATCTATCTATCTATCTATCTATTCATTCACACTCATTAAGTGTGATTCATTTTAAGAAAAATAATAAATAGTGAATTAAAATGAATAAACACATATTGATGAAAGAGCACTAAAGGAAATAGTCTCAGCAGATACTAATAAATATGCAATATTTCCCATTACCATGATGAACGAAGAGCCGTCAGAAGGTGGTCTTACCTGAGCGCAGTACTGAGATCTGGCCACTGACACGAGCAGCTTGAGAATGGGCTGAGACTGAGAAACCAGCGGCGTGACCGCATGGATAACAGCCGTGAACTTAGGACTCGGCTTGATCCCTACACAACAAGAGAATTTGTTGGAAAGGATTAGATGGGAATCATAACCATGCAACATTTATATAACACATCTATGCACCTATTCACAGGACTATTTGCATATTTGAACCCTCCAGTGCAAAGGTTTTGGCACAAGCTGTGTGGTTAAATGATCCGAAGAGAAAAAATAGCGGTCAATCTAGTCTAGTCAAATCTTCATCTAGTGGAAGCGCTTGGTACTGCGCCCAAACAGCAGTCAACAGCAGTCGTGCGTCTCACGGGTATATCTGTAGCAATAGCCAACAATACATCCTATCGGTCAAAATTATACCAAAAATCACTGGGATATTAAGATCATGTTCCATGAAGACATTTAGTACATTTCCTACCGTAAATATAAATAAAATGTATTATTATTAGTAATATGTATTGCTAAGGACTTCATTTGCACAACTTTAAAGGAGATTTTCTCAATATTTGGATTTTTTGCACTTTTTTAATAAAATGCAAACCTTGAAAAACGTTCCATTATTGAAACCACTTCTGTTTGTGGAATTTTATTCATTAGATAAATTAATTTTAAATAATTAAAATATTTTAAGTATGTTAACCCTGTAATCACAAATGACAAAAAAAATCATGTACATTTATTTTGAATAAAATGTAAAACATCCCGTTATTGAAAATGCTTATGATCGTGGAATTTTATTATTTTAACGATTTTATTTAATTATTTTAAGTATGTCATATATAAATAAAATATATATATATATATATATATATATATATATATATATATATATATATAAATCACCATCAGATTTTCACAAAGTTATGTCTCGGCCAAATATTATCCTATATCAACTTGTTTAGATTCATGGCTTTGATTTTCTTAGAATTTTTTATAAATTATAAACTAAATATTTTTAAATATACATTTCATATAAAAACATACAAATTTTATTTTTGTGCATTTTTCATAACTAATGTCAAATTTTAGAACTTTTTTTTAAAGTCACTTTTTAATATTTTCAGCAATAATCTGCCATGTTTCAAACCAAACCCAAACACATTTATTTATGACAGTTTAGGGTGGACATTTCATTTTTTAGTGAATAAATGGATTATAACTACAGCATAAATATAATTTAGCACCATAAAATCCCCTAAAAATACAAAATATTAAATAAAATAAAAATATTGAACTAAAATATAGTACAATCATTTCATTAAATAAATCATTTCGGTCATTTTTGACCAGAGGGATAATATATCATAAAGTGTGAGGGATGTGTACAACTTATGAAATGTCAGGGTTAGCTTTAGCTTATTAAACTCATAACCTTAATATATCCCTAAAATAAATCTTCAGTAAAATTATTAGAGGAATTATAATGCCAGCTTTCTTTAGTGTGTAATGTTGAAAAATGTCCCTCCAATGAGCACGTCACAATATTCCTCGTTATAATAATTTATGCGCAGAATAAAGGGGCGGAGCTTGGTTGAGTTAGTTAGTCGTGTCTTGAAACTGCCGGTTATGGTAAGGGGCGGGACATTTCCCAAACACCAATCACACTGCTCCAGCCTGACCAATCAGAGCACAGAAGGCGGGGCTTCATAGAGACAGGAGTGTTACTGACAGACTGGGAAGAGAGGAGCCGCAACAATATATACACGTATATAGGAAAACCTGCTCTAGTTGACTTTGTAAAAGGGCATAATATGACTGTGATTAAATGGGAGATAATGAATCCAAGTTTTACAGTTATTAAACAAACGACATGTTTAATTACACTCAACGATAACAGCATTAATGTTTTTAATCTCTCTATAGATCCAGAGATCTTCCCCCTGACTATGAGATGATGATAACAGACAGTTATAAATAAAATAAATAACTGATTGGTGCGACGGTTTAATATGATAATTCTGATGGTTCGCCACATTTTTCCCGCTAACAAGAGGTGCTCAATCAACGGCTTCATATTGATCGGCCTGACAAGCAGCGCAGATTAAGATAGAGGCGAGCGTGGGCTGCATTAGCGACGACTTTAGATTGTGAATATGGATTTCACGATCCAATTACACAGGGCTGTTCGATAATCTATCACGTCGTGCAATGGTTGTCACTTAGTTACACGGTACATTTGTAGATCTCAAGACACCTCTGCAATTAAGAGATGACAGGAGAGGGGTTTAAAAATAAATCACGACCACAGACAACACAACTCGGGGTTTTGAATGAGGCCAGTCACAAATTGGGCTATGACAAGAAGACCCACGTCTGTAAAAGATGAAAGCGGATCTGAACGTGTCCCATAATGCCTGTCTGTCATGTCTTAGAAAGCTCATTAATGCCAGAAACATTTGAACATAACCTCAAAACGTCAGGCTGGCTCCTAGAAGTTTTGGAGGAAAGGCTGTCACGATTTTAGAGTCAGAGAAACTTTTGTGTCCAAAAT
This sequence comes from Romanogobio albipinnatus, assembly GCA_023566225.1. NCBI lineage: Eukaryota > Metazoa > Chordata > Actinopteri > Cypriniformes > Gobionidae > Romanogobio > Romanogobio albipinnatus. The sequence continues at coordinate 3,640,682 of CM042261.1, read as the reverse complement.
CACTCGTTCACTATTCCCTACACAGTGAGCGTCACACGCACTATAAAACGAGCTGTTCATGTATTTTATATTATTTTATTTTACATTATCTTATTCAAATAAGGATGACTATACTTATATTTAATTTATTTGCTGATGATGTAATCAATAATTATAAGATAAAATGTTGAAAATATGATTTTAAAAGTCATAATGGTGAGATAAAAAGTAAAAAATATGACATGCTAATTCATAATTATAAGATAAAATGTTGAAAATATGATTTTAAAAGTCCTCATTATTAGATAAAAAGCCAAAAATATGACATGCTAAGTCATTGTGAGATGAACAGTTGAAATTAGGACTTTAAATCCATTTATCTCAGAATTTTTAAAGTCAAAATTATGACTTAAAAATCTAAATTATGATTAAATTATGAGATAAAAAGCTGAAATTAGATTTTAAAAAGTCTAAATTATGACAAACACACACTAACACATTTAAGAGATGAAATCATGCTTGATATAATAATTTAAATGCGCTTTTAATTTTTAGATTCACACTTATAATAATAATATTATTGACATTATTGTTTTCATTTTGTGCAATATATTGATTGTATACTGAAGCAATCTGTGTTGTGAAAATAAAGCTGACTGTACATCTATTTTGAGTCGCACATGCCAGCACTTTAAAGATAATTATAAAGATTTTTTACAAGAAAAAAATGATTTTAAAAGTCCTCATTATTAGATAAAAAGTAAAAAAAATATGATTTTAAAAGTCATAATAGTGAGATAAAAAGTCAAAAATATGACATGCTAAGTCATAATTATAAGATAAAATGTCGAAAATATGATTTAAAAGTCCTCATTTTTAGATAAAAATTAAAAAATATGACATGCTAAGTCAATTATAAGATAAAATGTTGAAAATATGATTTTAAAAGTCATAATAGTGAGATAAAAAGTAAAAAATATGACATGCCAAGTCATAATTATTAGATAAAAAGTCAAAAATATTACATGCTAAGTGAATTATAAGATAAAATGTTGAAAATATGATTTAAAAGTCCTCATTATTAGATAAAAAGTAAAAAATATGATTTTAAAAGTCATAATAGTGAGATAAAAAGTAAAAAATATGACATGCTAAGTCATAATTATAAGATAAAATGTTGAAAATATGATTTAAAAGTCCTCACGAGCACTTTAAAGATGATGATGGTGAATTACCAAGTTTGCTGTAGAAGAAGGGGAAGTCGCCCAGGTAGGACGAGTACTGTGGCAGTGTGAAGAGCGCCCCGGGATGACTGTTCCACATCAGATTGCTCCGGGACGTCTGCTGAAGCACTCGGTCCTGTATGATCTACACACACACACACACACACACACACACACACACACACACACACACACACACACACACACACACACACACACACACACACACACACACACACACACACAGAGAGAGTTACAGCCCGTAAACACTTCCAGTCCTCCAGCATGAGCGCTGTGTGAAAGGGCAAATTAATGTTTCCAATTGAAACCTTGAGTTGTAAAATACGAGCCGAACGATCAAATGCCCGAGTGATTCCAGCGGGCCTGTGCCAATCAGCCGCTCCAGCATTAGCAGGAGCGATGGCTTCCCTGGCCTTGAGCGAGGCTCTCAGCGGCCGGAGAAACAGACAAAGACTGATCGGAGGTTTTGTTGGCGTCGTCGGGTTTGGTTTATATTGTGCCCTTTGGTGTGGAAGCGGCTTGGCTTCGTGACAGGCTAATCGCTGGCGAGGCATTTCTGCCGTACACATGACAGCGGTCTCGCTGAGCTCAACCGGGCCTGATCTGGAGTGTGTTCATCATGATGCTGCTGAGATTCCTTCCAGAGATATTCACACACACACAGGCATAATGAGCTCAGGTGTACGTGGAGGTGAACGATGAAGATAAACTCGTTCTGCATGATGACAATTATCTGAACAATCTGCACAACAAATCCAGGCGTTCGATTAATACTGTACATTTGAACAGCACCAGAATCACTAAAATAGATATATATATATATTTGCATTAAATTGTCGTGCCATATTCCATAATTGTACTTTCATTATATATTATACATATACATTCTGTATATATGATATATTATATATTTTTTGTGTAATGTAATATTGAAGGTTCATGTGACCCTGATCACAGGAATAAATTACAGTCTAATATATATATATATGACGCAATGGTGCTATTTTAACTATTTTGATGCAAATGTAGCCTTTCACAAACCAACAGACACAAACTTTTGAATGATTATTATATTATGTTGTGATCTTGTGTTATGACGCTGTGTTATGATGTTGTGTTATGACGTTGTGTTATGACGTTGTGTTATGACGCTGTGTTATGACGCTGTGTTATGACGCTGTGTTATGACGCTGTGTTATGATGTTGTGTTTTGACGCTGTGTTATGATGCTGTGTTATGATGCTGTGTTATGACGCTTTGTTATGATGTTGTGTTATGACGCTGTGTTATGACGGTGTTAT
>CM042261.1:3615658-3630658 GCA_023566225.1 Romanogobio albipinnatus | reverse complement strand
GTGTGAGTGTGTGTCTCTGAGCATGTGTGTGTGAGAGTGAAAGAGAGAGAGTGAGAGTGTGAGAGAGAGTGTGTGAGCGTGTGTGTGTGAGAGAGCGTGTGAGTGTGTGTCTCTGAGCATGTGTGTGTGAAAGTGAAAGAGCGAGTGTGAGAGAGAGTGTGAGAGAGAGTGTGTGAGCGTGCGTGTGTGAATGCGTGTGTGTGTGTGTGTGTGTGAGAGAGCATGTGTGTGGTTGTGTGTGTGTGTGTGTGAGAGAGAGAGAGAGCGTGAGTGTGTGTCTCTGAGCATGTGTGTGTGAGAGTGAAAGAGAGAGAGTGAGAGTGTGAGAGAGAGTGTGTGAATGCGTGTGTGCGCGTGTGTGTGTGTGTGTGTGTGTGTGTGTGTGTGCGTGTGTGTGTGTGTGTGTGTGTGAGAGAGAGAGCATGTGTGTGAGAAAGAATGAGAAATAAATAAATAATTATACAATGAAATATTATTATTATTATTATTATTAATACTCCTACAAAAACAACTATTGCCTTGAAAACTGAACATTTATTTGATTCCCGAGCTCGTTTCAGATCCCATTTTCAGAGTTCAGGGAACAATCATAGAGAAACTTTCCCTGAGAAATGAGTCTGGACAGGACTATAACAAACGTCATAATTACGCTTTTATAGATTTAAAGAGATTTAAACTTGTGTCATTCCAAACATGACTTTTCTTCTCTCAATATTTAGAGAAAACTCTGTTTCTAATGGAAGTCAGTGGCATCTAAAGCTGTTCGGCTACTAACAATCCTCCAAATATCTGGAGTGTTCCACAGAAGGAAGAGTTTCACACAGGTCTGGAATGACATGAGGGTGAGCAAATTAAGGAAATTCACATTTTTTGGGTGAACTATCCCTTTAATAAAGGAAATCCTGGAACCTCCATGGGATACAAATCTCTGTTTGCGTTTGTGAATATGGTTCACCATCCCGTCCCGGTGGCTGGTTGCACTATTAAAGGGCATATTGCAGGTTAAATTTTTTTCGAGATTAATATATAACCTTGTATGAAAATACCATATGAAAAGGTAGTGCAGGATTTAAAATGTTTTAAAAAGACATAAGAGCACAAATTTAGTAGATAAAGTGGCCATTTTGTTGGCCGCTTGGAAAAAGCGCTTTTTTTTTCAACATCGCGTCATATTACGTCACGAGAGGGAGTGGTTCGCCGAGCTCTGCGTTGGCTCAGTGCAGAATAGGTTGGTATTCAGTAGAGTCTGTGTATTTTCGGTAGTTTTTCTATTCCAATTTATCATTGTCATGGTAAATTATTATCCAGCCTATCAGGGCATCGAGTCCACAGGTTTCCTAAAAAAAAAAAAGTTAGGAATTCTGCATGGTGGCGTTTTGTGCAGGTGAAGAAACGGGACTTCCCTTCGCGCATCTGCTGGTGGTGTGTATAGTGCTTTAGACCGGAGGATTATCATCCCGGCGATATGATGGAGTCAAGCATTGTTATACTCATGTAAGGCCGGCTACACACTGGCTGCGTGACGTGAGCGTGGCGTTTTCTATCTGTAGAACCGGCTACACACTGCAAGCGTGGCGTTTCTGTTGCATTTCAGCTGCGTGGCGTTTTCTGTGTCTTTGCACACCAGAAGCGTGTCTGACGCGGCGCCGCTGCTGCTAGGTGACGTAGTGGAAGGCCTATACTTCATGTTAAACATAAAATATATAAATAAATATTTATATAAATATATAGCCTACTGATACAGCAAAGACAACGTCAGCACTCGGCAGTATTGACGGCCGAATAGGCTACAAAATATTTTGTTCTGCATTGACAGGTGCAATATTTGAAAATCGATATTATATACATTTTTTTAATTACAATTATATCTGCATTTATGTCAAAACCTAGAGACTTTCACACATAAAAATGTCATTTATTAATATGTATTCGTGTCAAAATGACAAACAGCTTTTCCTATTCTATTTTGCCTGGAAACGCTTCCAACACACTTGCGTGTCGCATCAGTTCTATTTCAGCATGTGCGTTCGGCGCGGCTGGTGTGTAGCTTGCCTAAGGATGAATAAACATCCACACGCGATGCTTCTTTGCCGTCGTGTTTACATTAATGAATACAAAGTATGTACATTAACACAAATGAATACAGTCTCACACTTTTTCGAAAAAAAGTTCTGAATTATGTGATATTTTATTCATGCCATGTATGCACATTCAAGTTCACTCAAATACATTCTCATAATGTCATATACATCCTCACACTAGCGGTGAATCGGCACGAAATAAACCCATAATACAGAATTAATGAATAAAGGATAAACACAATAACACAACGTTACTGTCTGTGGCTCGGCGGCCGGCGGGAGATGTGACGGTCCCGGATCCGGCAGAGATGCAGCTCGGAGAAAACGTGAACTGTGCACCGTGGCGTGAGTCTTGTAAGTTACCAAATCAGACGTGATGAGAAACCGCTAACGTTATATCACATAACGTTTAGTGTGAACGGATATTAACGAGTGTGACTTTTCCTGACGGTCAAGCCTATAAGTTTCTGTTATTGGTAAGTAAATCAATAACTTACTAGATGACAATAACGTTACCAGCTTTGCTATTGCCTGATACATGATAATAATCAGTACAGTGTTGTGATCTGAGCAGTGATCATATATCGTTAGCTAGCTTTATCTAGCTAACACTGGTCTCTCTCCGAGACACCTGCCGCTGTTCTCCACTGTTTCTCCTCACATAAATACTCAATCAGTCTCCTGTAATCGTTGTTCTGTCTAATCCTGGTCTGTCCCTAATTGTGTGTCATAATTGTATGGCTGTGGTCTGCCATATGAGTATTAATAAACATTAATAATGTCCTCAGCGTCCGAGCTGTCATTGCGATCCATTGTTTTCCTATCGTTGAGATTCACCGCACTCCCTCTCGTTATGTCACGTCCGGTTTTGGCATTTTTAGATGCGGAAGTAAAATTTTCTCACAAAAACGACTCCAAAAGCCTTAATATTGTATTTTAAAGTATATTTTAAAGAAAATCTAGTTCCTACATTATTTTTCTATACATTGACTCACTGGAGTCTCTAACCTGCAATATGCCCTTTAAAGGACACAATTGAGGCTGTAGTAAAAACACAACGTATTTCAGACCTGCAGAAGGAGCCTCTCGTCCCCGATCACAGCGGCCGTGTTCCAGTCGATGACCTCCGAGAAGGGAAGTTCCCATCCGTTACTCAGCATGACCGGCACGCAGGCCGCCTGCAAACACACACAGGGTCACAGCGTGAGTCATTCGTGCCGTGATTTGATTACAGGACAGCACAAGAGAAAGCACACGGGTAAATGAGAAACAGAACAAACACATATTAAATCACTTCCACTGAATGCTAGAAGAGCCTCGATAGCGACTCGGAGAGCTCAGAGACGCCTACAGATCAGTGAAAATATGTCGGCTGAGGGGAAAATGCTATAAAACAGGGGATGAGGAGAGAAAAGTGAGTTTGCTTTGAAGTGCGGGAGACGTGTAGAAATGGAGGGAAGAGCAGCTGTTGTGTCTGATGTAATGAGGACCTGCCACTCAAGAGGTCATAAAGGAGTCAGCTGACCGCCGCAGGGCCCGAGCGCTAGTGGTCACACGGGGGACGAGGGTCTGCACTCCAGACGTGAAGAGAGAGTGTGTGTGGGTGTGTGTGTGAGCGGAACTGTTGCGCAATACTTGTGAGGGCCAAATTTCAGAAAACATCCTTTTGATAAAATCTCTTCCAAGCAACTAGTGGGACTGATACATGCTAGTAAAAAGTTTTTTTTTAAATTAGTATCATATAAGTGTTTGCAAGGAACGAGGGAGGGAAGGAAAGAATGAATGAAAGTATGAAGCAAGGTAGGAAGGAAAGGCGGAAGGAAAGTGCTTATAAAAGGAAGTGTGGAAGGAAGGAGTGAAGAATGGAGGAAAGTGAAGGAAGAATGGAAAGATTTAGAGAAGGAAGGAAGTGATGGATGGAGGGAAATGAGTGCTGGAGAAAATAAGTGTACAAGAAAGGATTGAAGAACAGAAGGAAGGAAGTGGAGAATGAGGGAAGGAACAATGTAGAAAATGAGAGGACAGAAGGCATGTAAGGAAGGAGGGAAGAAGACTTGAAATGATTTAGAGAAGGAAGTAAGGAAGAAGGAAGGAAGGAAGAAGTGTGGAAGGAAGGAAGGAAGGAAGAAGTGTGGAAGGAAGGAAGAAGGAAGTGTAGAAGGAAGGAAGTTAGGAAGGAGGAAGTGTGGAAGGAAGGAAGTTTGGAAGATGGAAGTGTGGAAGGAAGGAAGTGTGGAAGGAAGGAAGAAGGAAGTGTGGAATGAAGGAAGTGTGGAAGGAAGGAAGTGTGGAAGGAAGTGAGGAAGTGATGAATGAAGGAAGTGTGGAAGGAAGTGTGGAAGTAATGAATGGAGGAAGGAAGTGTAGAAGGAAGGAAGGAAGTGTAGAAGGAAGGAAGGAAGTGTGGGAGTGATGAATGAAGGAAGTGTGGAAGGAAGGAAGGAAGTGTGGAAGTGATGAATGAAGGAGGTGTGGAAGGAAGAAAGGATGTGTGGAAAGAAGGAAGTGTGGAAGGAAGGAAGGAAGGAAGGAAGGAAGGAAGGAAGGAAGGAAGGAAGGAAGGAAGGAAGTGATGAATAAAGGAAGTGTGGAAGGAAGTGTGGAAGTAATGAATGAAGGAAGTGTGGACGTGATGAATAAAGGAAGTGTGAAGGGAAGTGTGGAAGTAATGAATGAAGGAAGTGTGAATGGAAGGAAGTGTGGAAGGAAGAAAGGATGTGTGGAAAGAAGGAAAAAAGGAAGTAAGGGGACAGGAAAGGAAAGGCGGAAGGAAAGAAGTGCGTGTAAAAGGAAGAAAGTGTGGAAGGAAGGAGGGAAGTGAGTGAGTGAGTGCAAAAGAAAAAAGTGTGCAAGAAAGGATTGAAGAATGGAAGAAAGTGCAGAAGGCAGTAAAGAAGGAAGGAAGGAAGTGAGTGAGTGCTGGAGAAAATAAGTGTACAAAAAAGGATTGAAGAACAGAAGGAAGGAAGTGGAGAATGAGGGAAGGAACAATGTAGAAGGAAGTGAGGAAGGAAGAAATGCAGAAAAAAGAAAAGAAAGGATTGAAGAATGGATGGGAGGACAGAAGGCAAGTAAGGAAGGTAGTAAAATACTTCAAATGATTTAGAGAAGGAAGTGTGAAAGATGAATGAAGGAAGTGTGGAAGGAAGGAAGGAAGTGAGGAAGGAAGGAAGTGTGGAAGGAAGGAAGGAAGTGAGGAAGTGTGGATGGAAGGAAGTGTGGAAGGAAGGATGGAAGGAAGCGTGGAAGTGATGAATGAAGGAAGTGTGGAAAGAAGGAAGGAAGTGTGGAAGGAAGGAAGGAAGTGTGGAAAGAAGGAAGGAAGTGTGGAAGGAAGGAAGGAAGGAAGTGTGGAAAGAAGGAAGGAAGTGTGGAAGTGTGGAAGGAAGGAAGTGTGGAAAGAAAGAAGGAAGGAAGTGTGGAAGGAAGGAAGTGTGGAAAGAAAGAAGGAAGGAAGTGTGGATGGAAGGAAGTGTGGAAGGAAGGATGGAAGGAAGCGTGGAAGTGATGAATGAAGGAAGTGTGGAAAGAAGGAAGGAAGTGTGGAAGGAAGGAAGGAAGTGTGGAAAGAAGGAAGGAAGTGTGGAAGGAAGGAAGGAAGGAAGTGTGGAAAGAAGGAAGGAAGTGTGGAAGTGTGGAAGGAAGGAAGTGTGGAAAGAAAGAAGGAAGGAAGTGTGGAAGGAAGGAAGTGTGGAAAGCAGGGGGGGTGGAAGTGTGAAAGGCAGAAAAAAGAGAAGAAATGAAAAGGGAACAAATAAAAAAAAGAATGAAGGAAAATGAAAACTAAACAGAAGAAGAGGTGCAGAAGGACGTGTGTGTGTGTGTGTGTGTGTGTGTGTGTGTGTGTGTTCACCTGCAGAGCCTCCAGGAAGCGGAATGATCCCAGCCGTCGTCCTCTTGGAACCAGACAGAAGGTGGAATTGTGCAGCATTTCACGGTAGTCATACCTGCACACAAACACACACACAGATGAGTGATACAAACACTCTCTCTCTCTCTCTCTCTCTCTCTCTCTCTCTCTCTCTTGCAGTGAGCGGCGCAGATCAGATCTGATGGTAATGAGTTTAAGACACCTGCACACACACACACACACACACACACACACAGCTCAGGGCGGCCTCACTGACACACGGCTTCCTGTCCTCTCATGCGTGCACGCAAAATATACAGCATCAGAGAGGTGGCGAGGTTAAAGGAGCGGACAGTTATTTATCATTCATCGTTTACTGAAGTGTGTGTGAGGTGAAGGTTGTGTGTCCGAGATGATCTCGCTGACTCCGGAGCAGCTGCGCCGTTTGCCTCCTCAGCTCATTGGTAGATGCTGACTTTGAATAAAGCCTGAAATGGCAGGCTACACACACACACACACACACACACACACACACACACACACACACACACACACACACACACACACAGCCCTACAAAACGAACCTGAGGCACAGAGGCGTTCTGTCGCAAAGTGAACAAACAAGGCACGAGTGTGAGCACACACACGCGTGTCCCAGCTGTCTGGATATCGCCCTGATCCCACCCTAATGTGATGGAATATGAATGAGCCTGGTCTCTGCGGTGCGTTTCTCCCAGATGAGTGACCGGAGCAGTGATATCACACAGTCGGCAAACACGGAGGACAGGAACAGAGCTTTACCCCCCCCCCCCCCCCCCACACACACACACACACACACACACACACACACACACACACACACACACACACACACACACACACACACACACACACACACACACACAGGAAAACATTCAACATCAGCCGCTCTCGGCCCAAACGGACAACACAGGGCAAATCAAATATAAAATAAATAAATAAAAAATAAAAAATTATATAAAATATATACAGTGAGGAAAATAAGTATTTGAACACCCTGCTATTTTGCAAGTTCTCCCACTTAGAAATCATGGAGGGTCTGAAATTGTCATCGTAGGTGCATGTCCCCTGTGAGAGACATAATCTAAAAAAAAAAATCCAGAAATCACAATGTATGATTTTTGGACCCACTTTATATTAGGTGGCCTTAACTAATATTTTAATTAATCATTTGATACAATGCATTTATTGTGTACAAACATGTTTTTACATTGTACTTATATTTTAAAAAATACCTGCATGTAATTACGTCTGTAATTAATTTCTGTAGTTACATTTGTAATTACACAGTTGACACTTCCCTTACACCTAACCCTACCCTTAAACTAACCCATACCACCACACCTGTCCCTAACCCTACCCTTAAACTGACCCACACCACCACCACACCTGTCCCTAACCCTACCCTTAAACTGACCCATACCACCACACCTGTCCCTAACCCAACCCTTAAACTTACCCACACCACCACACCTGTCCCTAACCCTACCCTTAAACTTACCCATCCCACCACACCTGTCCCTAACCCTACTCTTAAACTTACCCATCCCACCACACCTGTCCCTAACCCTAACCTTAAACTTACCCATCCCACCACACCTGTTCCTAACCCTACTCTTAAACTTACCCATCCCACCACACCTGTCCCTAACCCTACCCTTAAACTTACCCACACCACCACACCTGTCCCTAACCCTACTCTTAAACTTACCCATCCCACCACACCTGTCCCTAACCCTACTCTTAAACTTACCCATCCCACCACACCTGTTCCTAACCCTACCCTTAAACTTACCCACACCACCACACCTGTCCCTAACCCTACCCTTAAACTAACCCACACCACCACACCTGTCCCTAACCCTACCCTTAAACTAACCCATACCACCACACCTGTCCCTAACCCTACCCTTAAACTGACCCATACCACCACACCTGTCCCTAACCCTACCCTTAAACTTACCCATCCCACCCCACCTGGCCCTAACCCTACCCTTAAACTAACCCATACCACCACACCTGTCCCTAACCCTACCCTTAAACTGACCCATACCACCACACCTGTCCCTAACCCTACCCTTAAACTTACCCATCCCACCACACCTGTCCCTAACCCTACCCTTAAACTGACCCATACCACCACACCTGTCCCTAACCCTACCCTTAAACTTACCCATCCCACCCCACCTGTCCCTAACCCTACCCTTATACTGACCCATACCACCACACCTGTCCCTAACCCTACCCTTAAACTGACCCATACCACCACACCTGTCCCTAACCCTACCCTTAAACTAACCCATACCACCACACCTGTCCCTAACCCTACCCTTAAACTGACCCATACCACCACACCTGTCCCTAACCCTACCCTTAAACTTACCCATCCCACCACACCTGTCCCTAACCCTACCCTTAAACTGACCCATACCACCACACCTGTCCCTAACCCTACCCTTAAACTTACCCATCCCACCCCACCTGTCCCTAACCCTACCCTTATACTGACCCATACCACCACACCTGTCCCTAACCCTACCCTTAAACTTACCCACACCACCACACCTGTCCCTAACCCTACCCTTAAACTGACCCATACCACCACACCTGTCCCGAACCCTACCCTTAAACTTACCCATCCCACCCCACCTGTCCCTAACCCTACCCTTAAACTGACCCATACCACCACACCTGTCCCTAACCCTACCCTTAAACTTACCCATCCCACCACACCTGTCCCTAACCCTACCCTTAAACTGACCCATACCACCACACCTGTCCCGAACCCTACCCTTAAACTTACCCATCCCACCCCACCTGTCCCTAACCCTACCCTTAAACTGACCCATACCACCACACCTGTCCCTAACCCTACCCTTAAACTTACCCATCCCACCACACCTGTCCCTAACCCTACCCTTAAACTGACCCATACCACCACACCTGTCCCTAACCCTACCCTTAAACTTACCCATCCCACCCGCCCCTAACCCTACCCTTATACTGACCCATACCACCACACCTGTCCCTAACCCTACCCTTAAACTTACCCATCCCACCACACCTGTCCCTAACCCTACCCTTAAACTTACCCATACCACCACACCTGTCCCTAACCCTACCCTTAAACTGACCCATACCACCACACCTGTCCCTAACCCTACCCTTAAACTTACCCATACCACCACACCTGTCCCTAACCCTACCCTTGAACTTACCCATACCACCACACCTGTCTCTAACCCTACCCTTAAACTTACCCATACCACCACACCTGTCCCTAACCCTACCCTTAAACTTACCCACACCACCACACCTGTCCCTAACCCTACCCTTAAACTTACCCATACCACCACACCTGTCCCTAACCCTACCCTTAAACTGACCCATCCCACCACACCTGTCCCTAACCCTACCCGTATCCAACCTCAATATCAGCAAAAGTGTTTTGCAATACAATTTGAACACAGTAAGTACATTGTACTTATTTTTTGATGTTAGTACATAGTACTTAAGACCACCTAATATAAAGTGGGGCCTGATTTTTTAACTATTTATTTGTATGATACAGCTGCAAATAAGTATTTGAACACCTGAGAAAATCAATGTTAATATTTGGTACAGTAGCCTTTGTTTGCAATTACAGAGGTCAAACGTTTCCTGTAGTTTTTCAGCAGGTTTGCACTGCAGGAGGGATTTTGGCCCACTCCTCCACACAGATCTTCTCTAGATCAGTCAGGTTTCTGGCCTGTCGCTGAGAAACACGGAGTTTGAGCTCCTCCAAAGATTCTCTATTGGGTTTAGGTCTGGAGACTGGCTAGGCCACGCCAGAACCTTGATATGCTTCTTACAGAGCCACTCCTTGGTTATCCTGGCTGTGTGCTTCGGGTCATTGTCATGTTGGAATACCCAGCCTCGACCCATCTTCAATGCTCAAACTGAGGGAAGGAGGTTGTTCCCCAAAATCTGGCAATACATGGCCCCGGTCATCCTCTCCTTAATACAGTGCAGTCGCCCTGTCCCATGTGCAGGAAAAACACCCCCAAAGCAGGGGAACTTTCCGTGCCATGCATGATTTCAAACCATGACGTCTTAGTGTATTACCAACAGTAACCTTGGAAATGGTGGTCCCAGCTCTTTTCAGGTCATTGACCAGCTCCTCCCGTGTAGTTCTGGGCTGATTTCTCACCTTTCTTAGGATCATTAAGACCCCACGAGGTGAGATCTTGCATGGAGCCCCAGTCCGAGGGAGATTGACAGTCATGTTTAGCTTCTTCTATTTTCTAATGATTGCTCCAACAGTGGACCTTTTTTCACCAAGCTGCTTGGCAATTTCCCCGTAGCCCTTTCCAGCCTTGTGGAGGTGTACAATTTTGTCTCTAGTGTCTTTGGACAGCTCTTTGGTCTTGGCCATGTTAGTAGTTGGATTCTTACTGATTGTATGGGATGGACAGGTGTCTTTAGGCAGCTAACGACCTCAAACAGGTGCATCTAATTTAGGATAATAAATGGAGTGGAGGTGGACATTTTAAAGGCAGACTAACAGGTATTTGAGGGTCAGAATTCTAGCTGATAGACAGGTGTTCAAATACTTATTTGCAGCTGTATCATACAAATAAATAGTTAAATAATCATACATTGTGATTTCTGGATTTTTTTTTTAGATTATGTCTCTCACATTGTCTCACGATGACAATTTCAGACCCCTCCATGATTTCCAAGTGGGAGAACTTGCAAAATAGCAGGGTGTTCAAATACTTATTTTCCTCACTGTATAAAATAATTACAATTAATTAAAATAAATAAATAGAATAAAATAATAACAAAATAGAAAATAATAAAATAAAAATGTATTTAGTAAACTTGCATAGAAAGACAAATGGCACAATAGCCAAGTGTTCAGATTATTATACATATGCATAAATGCTCCAGCATATTTTTATGCATAATATATACACAAGAATATAATATAATAATACACACACTACTGTTCAAAAGTGGACAAGTTTTTGTTTTTGAAAGTAGTCTCTTATGTTCACTGCATTTATTTATTTTTGTTTTTGTATCAAAAACTGTAAAATTGTGAAATATAATAATGTAAATCATCTGTTCTCTATGTGAAAAGGTGAATTTATCATCATTACTCCAGTACTATATTTTTTCAGGATTCTTTCATGAATAGAAAGTTCAAAAGAGCGGCAATTATTTTGGTGTAGCTTTTTTGAACTCCCTGACCCCAAACTTTTGACCGGTAATGTATGCATAAAGTATATGCACACTATTGTTAAAAACATGAACGTATTATTATGCATTTATCATACACAGACATATTTGGTACTTTTGTACGTGGCAATCAAACAACTCGTTCCACTCATTTCCAGTCAAGCGTTGAGCCTCTTTTGACCTTGGGAATCTCCGAGCACTTAAAACAGCGGAGCGAGAGGATGGGAGCGCGTAATAGTGTGTGTTTATACACGAGTGGGAACGCTTCGAGTCTGTAATGACGCTCAGACACACACTCATGCCAACGAGCATCTACGTGAGAGGAAATGCAGAAGAGAAGCAAACAGTGTTATGAGAAAACTGCTGTCGAGTGAATCAATATCAGGGTTTAAAATGAGGATCGCCCTCTGTGTTCCTGTTTATTTCACAGGTTGGGCACAATTACACCAGCTGAGCCCTGAGCGCAGCTTTACGCTCCGTCTCCATAGTAACTCCAGATAAATGCTTCCATTCGGAGTGTGTTAATTATATGCGTTCTGCACACGGCTGACGGGGGGGATCTTTCACAATGAGGTAATGTTTTAAAAATCTCCACTGTTTCATTCCTCCGGCTTTCTAAAACTTTCTCTCTCAACCTGCCCCCTCTTGCACATCTGAATGAAAGCTTCCCTGGGAAAGGAGCCAAGATGGCTGTGGTTTCTGACGCAGAACAATCAGCCCGAGGCACAGCGTTCCCCGCTTCCCAGACATCAATCTCACGAGAAAAGCCCACAAATACTAACTAAAGTGTAAAATGGAGAAACACGTGATAGGACTGTATTAGCGTACAAGTACTAGTAGATTCATTTAGAGATAGAATTTAGTCAGAGTACATGGCATAATTAACCAGTCAGTGGTGATGTGCACAAATCAATGAAAAAGAATCAATACAAAAAATCTATCTGCGGTTTTGGCATTCATAGCAAAATCGCAATCTCAAGCAAGCGAGAGGTTGCTTGAGAAAGAACTTCAGCTTGAAACTGATCTCTCTCAATATGCAAAAATCACAATAAAAAACAATGATTCTTATTTAATTTCAGTTTAATGGGAAAACATTTACAATTAGTTACAGTAATTATATCCATTGCTATCAACTCACATCAAGTAACAGAAAGCCATCTGTGATTCTACATACTCACATGCCAGCGTGCTCTGTGACGCTTATGGCTGTACGGGTATGAGAGTATGTGCATGAGTGTGTGCATGTGCATGAGTATGAGTATGTGCATGAGTATGAGTATGTGCATGAGTATGAGCATGAGTATGAGCATGTGCATGAGTACGAGTATGTGCATGAGTACGAGAATGTGCATGAGTACGAGTATGTGCATGAGTGTGTGCATGAGTACGAGTATGTGCATGAGTGTGTGCATGAGTACGAGTATGTGCAGGAGTACGAGTATGAGTATGTGCATGAGCATGAGTATGTGCAAGAGTACGAGTATGTGCATGAGTATGTGCATGAGTATGTGCAGGAGTTTGAGTATGTGCAGGAGTATGAGTATGAGCAGGAGTATGAGTATGTACATGAGTATGAGTATGTGCATGAGTATGAGTATGTGCATTAGTATGTGCAGGAGTATGTGCAGGAGTATGTGCAGGAGTATGAGCACAAGTATGTGTGTGAGTATGTGCACGAGCATGAGTATGGTGTATGTGCACGAGTATGTGTACGGGTATGTACGCGAGTATTAGCTCGAGTATGTACTGTAAATGGGTATGTGCATGAGTATGTGTATATGCATGAGTATGTGCATGAGTATGAGCTTGAGTATGTAGACAGGTATGTGCACGGGCATGAGTATGATGTATGTGCATGAATATGAGCATGAGTATGTGTACGGGTATATAGGCGAGTATGAGCTTGAGTATGTAGATGAGTATGTGCATGAGTATGAGTATGAGCTTGAGTATGTGTGCGAATATGCGCATGTGCATGATTATGTGCACGAGTGTGTGTACATACGCATGAGTGTGAGGCCTTGTGAAGTGTCCAGACTGTCCTCTCTCCAGAACTCTCACTGTAACTAATTCATTAGAGCAATTAGTGGTCATTAGAGGGCTTATGCTAGTTTGAATTAGCACACACAACATAAGATAACCCAGAGGCATTCCAGCAAACACCCTCCTCATACAATCTTATAACAGCCATGAACTCTGGTTACACCACAGTAATCAATTCAGGCTGCTTACGTGCTGGAGTAGGTGAAAACGTTACTCACTCAGGGGAATAAATGCATCTTTATGAAGTGATAATGCAATAGATTTAGCTTAATGTTAGTTAATGCATTATCTAAATGTTACAAAATGAGACCTTATTCTAAATGATAGATACCCATTTATAATTTAGAGCATTTTATCATTCCAAAAAAAAAAAAACAAGGAGCAGAAGACCACATAAAATATGAAGTTATGTGGTGATATTTGGTTCTGCTCATCACACAGGGACACATATAGAGCAGTTAATCCGGCCGCGGCACGAGGACAGAAACGTGTCGGCGTACAGGGACACACTTTGTGAAACACTGGCTGTCCTGTCGCCACAAAGGGAATATTTCAGCCCTGACTGGCTGTGGCGTCTGAATGGTTGGCATGCTGATGACCAGATGTGTCTCAAAGCACCAGTTCATATCCAGATGGTTGGCAGGACTGCGATGACGTGACCGTGCACGAGTCTGATTCGGGACATGTCAGCACAAGCCTGCTCTGCAGTCGCGCTCTAGTCCTGCGTGAGAAGCATTTACAGATGGAAGAGATCTATCTTTCATAGATCACAGACTAAGTGGGCTGAAGCTGTACCGCGACAGCCCTCGAATCCGAGTCCCACGACAGCTTCCTATCAGGAGTTAAGAGTTTACATCGACAAACTTTAGAAATCAATCGAGTTAAAAAGCCTTTTATACATTCAGACAACTCACATTTGCCATCTTTCAGCCATATATAATGCTAAATTACTGATTACATTACCTGATGTTTTGAGCAGGTCTAGAAGGTTTTGTTTGGTTTTATTGCTTGGCTTTCTGGTCTTATTATTATTATTGGACTGCAATGAGAGTTGATTTTACTATAGCCTTTCGCCCTAAAGGTCTCATAATTAGCTCATTCATTTGCAAACGCATTTAAATTTATTCTATTTTAGGGGTTAAGGCCGCAATATCTCCTCACCATATGCGACAGTAAGACAGAGGAGGAGAGAAAGAAAGGGAAGGAGGGAGGGAGGGACGGCAATCAAAGCTGCAGATGGGACTCTCAATTGCTTGAAGAGCTCGTCCCTGAAGTGCCAAACCAGTCTTTATCCTTCTGATCGCACGCCTGCGTGGCACTGGAATCGCTGTTTGTTAGATTTGGAGTATTTTTTTTAGCCAACGCCTTGCTAAAAAGGTGAATCTCACATAATCCATGTCTGGGTCGTATTACAACGCAAGAGAAAATGGGAGAGAAAAATTAACTTTAGGATGAATTTTAGGATGAATAACTGCACTGACACACATTTTATGAGAATTATGCACATTTCAACAACGTTAATTATCTGGACATTTTACTAGAAGGTTATTTTTGTGGTAAATCTCAATATTTCAATAGTCATAACCATAATAATAATATTTTTTACTGCATTACAAGTATAACAGTTGATACAAATTAACAGTGATACAAATACAATTATGAAACGATGATCTGTATAAATAATCTATATAATTACAATACATAAACATGTATAAATAAATGCATATTTATAGTAAAAAGCTTATGTAGTTTATGTTTCAAATA